>JAKSZP010015908.1:0-168821 GCA_022478985.1 Massospora cicadina | reverse complement strand
TGGGTAGTGACAAGGCGTGGGCAGGATCCACAAATTTGACCTAACTGGCGAATTGGTCAGAAGTGGGGGAGTTTATTCTCTGGAAACTGACATTGCAAAATTTGGCAGCGGGCTGAGTCTCTGTCAGTTTGACCTCAAATGTCCGGGCCAAGGCTCGACTATGTCTCTGATAGTTAGCATGACGGTGTTTGGCCTGCCGAGCAATGGGAATCCCCCAAGGCCATCCCATATAGAGATGGGACCATTTGGTTGGGAATGGGTTTGGGCGGCCAACCCGCCCATGCTCAGTCATTTAACCATTCGTTTGGTTGACAGTAGCACATTGGGCGCAACACCCAAATTACTATCAGAAGGCTTTGAACCCTCGTCAATGGCGCCCAATATTTGTTCTACTGGTTTAGGAGTCAGATTGGAACTGTTGGATGATCTGGCCGATATTTCATTCTTAATGCTTTTACAGCCATTTAAATTCTGGCCATCAGCCATATTGCCACCCAAATTAGATCCAACCAATTTCAGTTTGAAAATCTCAGTACAGATTTCACTAATTCCCCACAACAGTTCTACCAAGGTGAGTGAGGGAATTGGAGGTGGGACCTGGAGTGGATGGGCTGTCACCCATCACTCACCAACTACGTGAGCAAGATGGACTGAGTGATGAGGGGTACCGCCATCCTCTTTAATGTCTTTTTATTTGGGAATGGAAAGATAGCCCGATCAAGAGCCAAAGGACACTCCCCAAGACTTACACACTGACTCCCCTTTTCAGATACTCATATGCATAAAGACTTGCTTTTTCATGCTTAAAGCCTGTTTTGAGCTGAACGTGCTTATGAGGGCCTCTTTAACCTTGGACCAGGTGCCAAGAGCATCCATATGTGGGATCATCACCTCCTGTGCCATGCGGCCCAAACAGGAAAGAATATGTTTGGCCTTCTGACGATCAGTCGCCCCTTCCATTGCCACTTTGTAAGTGTAAAAACGAAGCAATGCTGCCCTCGCCGGGGATAAACTTGTCTTTGAACGTCAGTTTAAATGAACTGAAGTTACCCCTGGTAAGGGTATGAATAGCTTGAGCTTCTGTTTTTGGGGTTTTAGAGCGATAGTTTAACTGGTTAAAGGTGCACAAAAGGCAATTGAACTGGTCTTGCATGACTAGAGCCAGGTTTTCATTTTGGAAAGGGCTTCTTGGGGCCCAGATTCACACAGTCTCAGTTGAGCTTCTATCCCCAGTTTGTGAGTTTCAAGATCTTCCACTTGACTCTCCAAAGCATTGACTTGGAAGCGGAGTTGTGACACCAGCAAGCTTTGGGTTATTTGAGCAGCTTCCACGGCTTCCACACGTTTCTTCAGCTCTTCTTTCATTTGTTTACACCCCTCATCATGAGGGTGTGAGCTTGAGCCTTGTACTTCATCCTTAATCTGCTCATACTTCCGCTCAACCTGTGTTATTTAACTAAATACTTCCTTCAACAGCATAGTGTTTTCAGCGAAGCTTTTATCACTTTTGCTTCAGTTTAACATTCATTCAGGCGACGCGCCAGATATTTGGTATTTTCAAACAAAGCTTTGAGAGCTAGTTCCTTTTCTAGATGAACAACCTTGGCCACAAGGGTGGAGGTGGCGCTAGATGGTTCAAGAAGCAGACAGCGTTTGAGCTCATCAACACATGAAAAGGCCTGGGCAAACTGTCGCTCCACCACAGCTACACGTTGTTCATATTCAACTTGAGGAGCGGAGATGGGGACTAAAAGGTCCTGGTGCATTTGCTCATTGTGCTTTTCAAGTTCTTTAGAAAACTCCTCCAGCAACGAGTGAGTGCTAGCGATGGAAGCGTTCAGTTCATCCCTAAAGATCCTCATGGCCTCCTCGACATACTTTATGATCCCAGTGTCCATGGTAGCAAGTCAAAAATGCAGCTGAATGATGAAGTTGCGATTAGCTTCCACACTAGATCTGACTGCTCCAAGGTGTTTGGAGGTCAGTTGGTACCACTTATCATAGGCTAAATTCAGAGCTGCATGAGTATCTAGGTGTTGATGTAGCTCTTCATGATGGCTGGCTAAGAGATGCATCATATGGACCAAGGCAGGGTGAGCAAACTTGCATATGTAGGTGATCAAATTTGTGAGCTGGCTGTAGGTCTCCAGGAGAACACTAGTCTCATAGAGAAACAAGTAGCGTTCCTCTACCAACAACGCTTGTTCGTGGGATGCAATGTTGCCAGAGTTAAGGATGCCATGGGTAAGGTCTCTCATAGCTTCGGTGGCCAGCCAGGTGATGCAGCGAGTTTCAGGTATTAATATGCCCTCAAATCATTCTTCTCCAAACGTCAAAGTGGTAGGGCTGTCCACCTGATCATCATCTTCAACTCCTTCTCCATTTCGCACCCAGTGGGTGACACTCTCCATTGCTTTAATACTTTATCAAAGTATACAGGGTGACCCCCTGTAGTGAGCACCAGTTTGTGGGATCCGCCGACGAATGCCACAAATATTTATCAAAATATATAAAACTTACTTTTAAAATATAAAATAAAAGTAATAAATCCTTTTTTAAAGTTTTTTATTTTTACTAATATTTGTGCGGGGCAAGCCAGAAAAAGATCCCCTATTTGATACTAGTATTTCATATTAAAACTAGTTCAAATATCAGGGCCATGGGAATTTAGGGCTATGATATCAAAAAGCTTAGTAATCCAAATTAGGAAAGATAGGCTTTGGCCTATCATAACGAGGGAAAATATTCTGAGGCAAAACAAACCCGTGTGGTAATGATTTGATAAATTGCACTTAATCACCAGCGGGTAAAATCTTCTCACATTGGGGGAGAAAAAACCCATGTGGTAATGATTTGATAAGCTGATTTTGATTATAAAACATGTTTTCCCAATGAGTAGGCTAACCAAGAATCCACCAGGGTCTTTTGGCCAATGGTACTCATATCCTCATTAACCATAGTATTGTTAGAAGATTGGACATGTAATTGGCCAATTGTAGTAGTGGATTTGGGGGCATTTTTACCTCCAACATTCTTTTTTGAAAGTTGAGAAGGAGAATGTCCGACATAGGGGGTAGGGATTGTGAACTGTAACTTTGTTTAAATGTCCGTAATATACACAGGGATGGAGGAACCATTGGTTCTTTTGGCAAAGACGATGGGAGACATGACTGGCAATGTCTTTTTAAACAACCATCCTTTTTTAAGCATATCATCTAACCAAGTGTTGAGCGCAACCTCCTCCTCTGCTGTGTGGGGGTACAACAGGCAGTTGATATTCACCAACTGTACCATCATACAGAATCCCAAGTTAAATTTGGTGTGAGGGGGAAGATGGTCCGCCTTCTCAGAATCAAAATACTCTGATAGCACATCAAATCTTTGGGAAAATTGGATGGAAGGCCTGAAAGGGAAATGAGGGAAGTAATGGAGCTACGACCTTGGGTTTTTTTGAGTCTATTAACTAAAGGAAATTCTCCCTCCGTTTGATTATTGGCAAAATACAACATATTTGACTCTAGATGAATCTTAACATATTGCAACGCCACCATCCAACTCCTAAAATAACTGGGAACACCAAGTTCAGTATTGCTGAGAACTGATCACAGAAGCTGAACTGGTGTACTGATAATGAAACTGGCCAGCGAACTAGGTATGAGGTTTGGGAGGCTGAAGAATCAACCATCACCGAAGGGCCTACATCCTGGTCAAATTCCAATTGTTGGGATAGTTCAACACTCATGAAATTGCCCACAGCTCCGATATCCACCAAAGCCTCAAAGGAGACGTGGTGGGACCCAACGCTAATCTTCATGGGTAGTAAGAAGTAAGCAAAGTTCTCTTTATTGGTAGTTGTGGTTGAATCCAGTGATACTGAAGAGATGGTCGTGGAGTCAGGGGAAACCACTAGGTTCATAGGGGGAGTAATCTCGTCACTTGTCAGATTGTCAGAACCTACTGATATGGGCAAAATAGCCGCTGCAACTATGGGGCGTGTACTGGACATTTTGGGTGGAACTAGGCTATTATGGACAGGGAAAATTTTCTTCACAGCCTAGTTCACCTTAAGAGAAGGGACCATTGCTACGCTAATGTCTATGAGAAAGGCAGAAATGGTTAGGAATAATGGTTGGTCAATTATGTCAAGCAAACAGCAAGTTAGAATTAGACTGGCCTGCCAGCCTAGGTGCAGGAGCACCTGAACAACAAAACAGAATGCCAAAGGCACTGCTGCTGGTATGAAGGATATGAAACTAGAAAGAAATTTCAGCCAATAGCTGCCAATAAGCCAGAATCTTGTACAAGCACATAATGAAATACCAGATGAATACGGCTGTTAACCCTGAGGGGTGTGTGAGTGCTGGTGAAAAGGGTGGTTTATTTTTCAACATAAAAAACTAAATTCAAGAAAAGTTTTTAATGGAAAATAAAGGAAGAAAAATCGACCAACAATTTTCTCAGTGCGATACAACTGATTAAATAGTGGTCAATTGATGAGGGAACAAGCCAGTATCAGGTCCCTCAAGTTTGAACTAACCAGAGAATATTTGGGAATGGGGGCAGATAAGCTCAATGAAAACTGACATTGAAGGATTCGGTGACAGGCTGAGTCACTGTTGGTTCAACCTCAAATGCCTAAAATGAGACTCAACTGTGTTTCCAGCGGTTGGAGTGATGGCATCTGGCCTGACAAGCAACGGGAATCCCAAGGTAACCCCACGTAGGGGCAGTATCAATTGGTTGGGAACAGGTTCAGGATGCCCAATCCACCTGTGCCTGGCCGCTGGGCTGTTTGTTCAGTCAAAGGTGCTGCATCAGCCACAACTCCCAATTTACCAGATGGGAGCTGCACATTGGGGATCATCCCCGAGGTTTCAAGAGGGGGTTATTTTTGATGATTGCACTGCTAGTCAAATTAAAACTGTCAGCAATTCCAGCTGATAATCCAATCTTCATCCCTTTTTGTATATGAATTATGATTGTCAGGCTTATTTACCATCGGTTTTTAGACTGATCAACTTCAATTTGGTGATTTTGGCACAGATTTCTTAAATCAGCTAATGATTTTGGCTGAGGTGAGTGAAGGTACTGGGGGAGGGATCCAAAGAGGGAAGCCTGTTACCCAGTGCTCATCTACCTTATGGGCAAGGTCGCCCTGGGTGACAAGGGGTATGGCTGCCCTCTTTGGCCCCATTTTGCTCAGAAACAGGAAGAGTAACCGATCCATGCACAGGGAACGTTCCCCTGGACTTACACATTAGCAGGGTTCTGGGTTTTAGGGTTGTAAAAGGGGCTATGGGAATAGTGAGTAACCACGTCCCAATTGTAACTATCACTACTATTAAAGGATCTGAATGGGAGTTTGAACAGCATGTTTTGATTGTGTATCAAACAATTGAATCTAATCAGCTATACTATTTTGGAACGGTTTAGTCCTTGTTTTGGATGTCAAATGGCACTTTAATACCATAAAATTGTTGTTGAAATCAATCCCAGTGTTAACCTTTCTTTAAGATTTAAGCCTAAAAGGATTTTTATAACGTAACACATGAGGGTACCCAAAGTATAGTTTTATAATTAAAGTGCTCCTAAGTGAGTCACCTGCTTGACAGGAAAATTTGCACTTATTTAGAATTGATTTTAAAGACTTTTAAAATAAAATAGATCTTTTTTAAACTTTAAACATAATGTTCTGTTGATCTAGAAATGATAAAGAAGGTGAGATTGTAGTTAGTTGTAATGTGAGAAATTGAGACAGGGAATGGCAGCATTTACCCAAAGCTCATCAATAGTATGTCCAGATCCCCTAATAGGTCGTTGGCAGCAGCTTTGTTTTGGTGTCATGGAGACGGCAGATAAAGTTTAAGCTTGACTGCCAGTTGGGATATAAAAGCACCCAAAAGGCGAGCCAAAATTCCAGAGGCATTGCCACACAAATATGCTAGAGTAAGCTAGGAGATAGATAGCATCAGGATGCTGACAAGCCACCAATAAGAGAAATAACCCGGTGAAGAATCAAGCTGTTACAGCACCAGAGCCAGTGGGTCTGGGTGTAAAACGTTGTAGGACACAGAAAATATATGAGAAGACCTTGACACAATAGGCCAAGTGACTATGGTGGGGTCAAATTTAATGATATGAGAAGGGTATCCCAGTCAATATACAGGCTGTGGGGCCTCATTTAATTGTCACAGGGGTGTTTTCAAGTAAAATTTAAACTTAAATAAATAATTCAAACATGGGAAAAATTTTAATATAATTTTAAAAATAGGAAATAAGCCATCAATTTCTCAATGTGTTACAACTATTTAAATAGACAATTGATTTGAGGAATAGCACGGGAAAGTACAGGATTAGGGCCCTCAAGATTTGACCTAATCTGTAAACTACAAGTGAGAGAGGGGGGAGAAACAAATTTAATTTGAATGACTTCAAAATTATTGGGTGGCAGGCTGAGTTGCTGTTGTTTTTTCCACTGATGCCAAAATTGCAGAATTTTGCAGCTTCACCAACTGAAGTAATGACATCTCACCCAATGGGTTAAGGGAACCGCCCAAGTCCACCCAACACAGGGGCGGTCCCAAGATGTCAGTAACAGGTTCAGAGCACCCAAACTGCCTGTACTCAGTCACTATGGCAACCATTTGTCTAAGTGGGACATATTGGACAAATATTCTGATGTGACTGGAGCTGGTTTTGAACTGTGGGCTGCATTTTCTAATGACCCAATGTCATCTGCGAGTTTTGCTGACAATTTGCCACTTGGCACTTCATTATCCAAAAGTATGTACCCGTTGGGCCTTGTTACTGAGGGCTTGGGGTTCTTGGGCCTTAAGGTTGAAGGCGCATTACCATCTAATTCATGTGGGCCTTAAGCCCAATGGGGATGCCAAGTTTTAGATATCTTTACAAAAATTCCCTAATTTTCTGTACTAATTTGGCTGAAGTTAATGTGGGGATGAGTGGCAGGATCTTCAAAGGGAGAGCTGTTACCCATTTCTTGTCCACCACATGGGTGAAATCACCTTTTGAAATGAGAGGGGCAGATGGCCTCATTAACACTTCTTTTCTGGGAATGGGAATGCCACCTGGTCCAAGCGGAGGGGACGCTCCCCCAGACTTAAGGGTTCCTCTTTTGGTTCTATAAAGTTGCAAGGTTCAAACCAGCTTTATAGCTTCAGCTTATACCCTTACAGTCATTGTGGATGTTGTGAAAATTGTGACCACTGCTGCAACTCCTTAGATTAGGCCTCAAACCATGATCCTTCTGACTGCTTTATAATTAAGAATAGGAAATGACATAGACTATTGATAAAGCTGGCATTATCTGTTTTCTGAATAAAAACTAGACTTTAAAGAAATTTTTTTACAAAATATGTGTATTGAAAATAATGTTCATAATAAAAGCTTCAATTGTCACTGTTGAGTACTTGAGGTAAGGAGCTAAAAATAGTTCAAGCCTTCAAAGCTGTTAATCTAGGAATGCTCCAACACTAAGTATGGCCTACTACTAATAGTTATGCATTATAAACTTAGTAACTTTACCAATTGTCAATTTGTAATAGCAAATGAGCTAAAGCTGAAAAAATTATAGTAGTAAACAATACAAACTTTCTTCTTCATAAGCAATAATCTTTTACAATTGTTCTGCCACCCAATGATTCAATATTTACAAATGGATAAAAACAATTTAAGGGATTTGAGGAATCACTAAAGGGTACAATCCAAATTGGTCCACCAATTTAATAACCTGGATGAGACTGTATAATAAAGACCAGAGCCTTAATCTGAAAATCCTAGGACAATGGAGTCATAACAATATACACATAGATGGAAATGAGGACAACTGCTTGAAACGTATATTTGATGAGAAAGGAGATTTTTATTAAGGGGGATTAAGACTCTCTTTATGTCACAAGGACCCCACTCACCTATAAGTATTAAACTTTTTAACATGATATACAGTTTAAAATTCTACCCAATATTTTATTTACTGTATAATTTTATGTTCCTTTGTAGGTTTATGACAATAGTGCATAGTGGTCATGACCATGGATAGCTATCAATTGTGGACCCTAATGAACACAAAAGTTCTTTGTCATACCTTTAAAAGCCCATTACGCTACAAGATTTTATCAAAAGAAAGATAAAGTCTCCAAACAGAACACCTTTTACAAATAAAAAAATTATATTCTCAGTTTTAATATGGAGGTAAATATAAGACTTGATTACTGAAGAGGACCTCAAGTTGCTATTAAGAACATCAAACACGCAATGAAAGATGATCTTTGTTATAATTTTCACCTTTTAATGGGGTATGAAATATCTTTAGATGGAATAATAGACCTCAACAGATATAGCACTAGTACAACATGTAAATATAGAGTTCTGAGCAACCTTTGAATTTAGCTTTCCTGTACCAAATTGTATTCTGTGTTACATTCAGCCCAGTCATATTAGAAGAATCATTTAACAGTTATCATATGGGATCTACTCAATAAGGTTTAATATAGACATTCACTCACCAAAGCAGTACCCTCTTAAAAAAGAAAGCTTTGCGGCTCATCTAGCATGGCTTATAGTGAGTTAGCTATGGAGCGAAACTCTACCTTTGCCTTTTTGTACATACAGCCCTAAACCACTTCCTCCAGATAGTCTTACTGAACCTTCAGGAAGCAATATTTTAGTTGAGATTGATGCAAAGCCTCAATATAAACCTCATTGGGCTCTATGAGGCGACAAAAGAGTCAGTCTAAGAAAACATGAGAAAATGAAAAATAATTGACGCCTCGTCACCAATGCTTGTAAACAAATCAAATTATACACTATGGAATTACAGGTTACATGGATAGACAATTAAATCAGTGTCTACAAAGCTTTGTGCCTAAAGGGCATGAATATGTGCAACAAAAAATCTATCAAATCCACTGAACAAATTCAGACTCCTGAAACATTATTGGCGCAAAGCTTGATTCAGGTGGAGACATTGATCAAGGGATTGCATTGACAATGGTAGGAACTATCCGTTATAACGGGAGCTTAATGTGTTAAAGAGACTCAAGGTCCTGCCAGAACAACTGGTTCTGATGAACCTTGGGGACCAAAGGGCCAAGAGTTTCTAATGGAGCTGAAGGGCCACCTGGCCCCCTAGATCCACTAACTCATGTGCCAAGGGTACTGGCAATACTTGGATAAACGAGATATTGGGGAAGACCAAGGCTTTACATAAGAAGATGGAGCAAATAGCCCAAGGATGTGGTGTCCTCCCTGATTGTCATGGTATTAACCCCAACCTATCTTTGGAGCACTAGATGAGGAGATGGAAATATCCCATTCGTTTACTAAGGTCACCAATAAACATCTCAATTAGTCTAAACAAACTTTTACCTACCTCAGGATCCAATTAAACAGCTGCAAAGTTAAGATACCAGCTCTGAAAATTCAGTTAAAACAAAATGCTAATACAGTTGCCCTGACAAACGTGTAATAAGCTGTAAGACAACATGTAGAAAATTAGACAACAAATGGTCAAAGAGATTCCCAAAGTTATGCAGACATGTATCCTCTAAGATGATTCAGAGCGAGGAACTGGTTATAAGTACCCTATTTGTCCCCTCTGTCTCTAGCTCTGAACTCATTTTTAAGGAGAGTTTTATTCCAGGTCAATAAAGTAATGTGTCATTACTACATGCTTATGAGAATGAAATAAAGTAAGATACTGACAGACAAAAAGTAAAGCATAATATTTTGCCTCTGCAGTGAAGCCAGAAAAATTATGACCCTCACCTGTGTGACTGTCAAACATAGGCGAAAATCAAACCACCTTAATTCAGGAGTTCAGAAGTAATTAAACCCACTAAAACTAAAAGAATGTCTTCATGGTGATTAACCTCAATATGGGGAAGTAAAACTGAATCTTTTAACTAATTTCATATCAGAGAAAAACTATTAGTTATACAAATCGCATTTATTTAGATGACATCATTACAGAAGTTATCTGTGCGCTTGAGTATTAGTCCAATGTCCAGTACACATGATAGGGCTCATGCGGAACTTTATATGTATCTGAGAGTCATAAAGGCTATGAACGAAATCATACCCAATACACTGAATAGATTTCCTATTTCTAAGGGGTCCTCCAGTCATAGACACATGCATGCCATCAAAGCAAAGATAAAAAACAAAGTTCATTTGTTACTATTGTGAAGGTTGTCACTGCACCGTAGATCAATGTTATAAATGGGGTACACGGAGGTGTAAAGAGAAATATTTGAAAAAGGGAGGTCCGCATGAATTAGGAGGTTTTTTGTGCTGATGATTGCATTTTCACGCCTCTAGCAAAACCTACTTTAATTACTGTTCCAGAGAGAATTGCCTCTGATGATACTTGAATGAATGAATTATCTACTTTTAGCAAAAAAGTGGAAACTGCTTTATCCTCTTCTGAAAAGGCACACATGTCGCTTACTTTGCCACTTCATTTTTGGGAGCCTGGGTACTTGAGTTGCCGTAAAATTCGTAGAACCTCATTATTCAATCAATGATAGTGGGTCCCCAATGAATTTCATTTATTCGTAACTTATAAAGAAATTAAAATTCATCTTTTATGCCATATTACATGGAGTATAAAGCACCAGCTTTTCATGTACAAGTTCTATAAAGCCTATTTTTCACCCCCACTTAGGTTTTTAAATTAACCTTAGACATCTTGGCTGTGGTACTAACAATCCAAGCTATGAATAACTTATTGGGACTCAATTCCTCTGAGAGCATGATGATATCATATACTAAGTTGAAGGATTCTTACCCTTACATGAGATAAATGTCCCCATAATATTCAAAATACCCTAGATTACAAGAAACTTATAAAGGTTATAACTGATTATCAGAGATGGAGGACATAAATGATAAAATTGAGTATCATGTCTGGAGCTCCTGCGTGAAACTACCACCCATGTGATTTATTGAAAAGAAGGAATGTCCCTATATCCTCTAAAAAGTGATTCCTCCAAAGTCCTAAGTCATAATCAATACTTGGTTTCACGAATGCATTCTCCTAGGAGCCTATTGGAGATATAAGGTGTCAAATCATTAGTGAAGTATATCTTACCTTGTCTGGAAGTTTTTGCCCTTGTGTAAACTAGTTTCACATCATTATTATCAGTTGGTTTTGATAGCTAAGACACATATAGTGGGACCTAATACTCAAATTGTGTATGTATGGCTACTGCCTTTTGACAAGATTGATATTATTTAAAGGTTTAGGATCTCCATTTTTTGGTTTAGAGGCGCCTCCTAAGGTGGATCTCGCAGAGATTTTAGTTAGGAAAGACTTGACTCACTACAAAGAAAAAGGTCAATAATCTTCTTGAGGAATATGTCAGTTTATTTTCCCAGTCCATGTATATCTTTGGCAAGATGAAAGGAGTCATGCATAATGTAGAAATGGGAGATGCTTCTTGAAATCTGAGTGCATCTTATCTGATCTAAGTTGAAGAAGCTCAAGTTGCTTTGGAGTTTAAACTATTATTGAAGTTAGGACTGCTGCTACCAACCCAAAGCCCAAGGGCATTAACCCTATTACTAGTTTTCAAATGGAAGGAGTTCATGAAGTTGTCATGGTGTCAGAATTTTAACCAGATGTAATCAACCAATGATTAATCGTTATTTGAGATAATATGGCCAATCCTGGTGGAATGACTTATTGACTGAATTTCGTGTTATTTGATATGAATACTGGTTAGTTGCTCCCCAATTTGGATTAAGACAAAATTTAGTATTCTGCTGAGTTTGGAAGTAAGTTTGAGTGGGGCCAATTGGTGGCCCTAAATTAGTATAAGGATCACCGGCGGCTAGTAGCTGAGGATGATCCAATCAGTATCAGTCAGCAGAATCAGAGTTCAATGCCAATTGCCATTCATGGTGCATCATGGGTTTTCCAGTAGAAAGCCAATGTATTTTCTTCAATTGTATATTTTATGAATTCGCTGCCTGTACTGATAATCCAATGTTGGCAGATCCAACAATTATGAGTTTGAGGTAAACAAAGTTGTTTCCGGTGCCTCACTTATAATTAAGATAAAATGAGAAGAGATGTTGGCGAGATGCCGAGATATTCCAAGTCAAAGCAAGTGACTGAAGTTGTTTCCAATGCATTTATATCAACTCAAAGATCAAACCCAAATTTGATGTTTAATTAAAATAATTATCTATATGGCTCACCGGCGACTTAAGGCCAAGGATGAGCCAAACTAATTTGGACATCAGGAAGGATGGAGTGAGAGGGTTGACGCTGGGGAAGAGAATAATGTAGAAGAAGAATAAGAGAAGTGGTAGGCTGGAAGAACCAGCAGAAGAGCCGATAGGTCAGCAGTGGGCACAGTAGCCCTTTTGTAAATAGCATAAATACCTGGCGCTTCACTTTAATTATCTCCCTTTGCTCATTCTCTTTTATGATTTAAGTTTATTTCGTTGTTTAGGGAATGAGGATAGGGGATCCCCAAAATGGCATGGGTGACACGCCAATGGGTTAGCTGGCGCTGCTGGCCCCAACGCCCAAGGTGAAATGGCAAGGGCTGACCAGTCTTCATACTGGTTATCCTGCCAACTAGCAGAGCCATAGTCGAATTTCTGACATTGGTGCTCACTACATGGGGACTCTGCTGGTTATGCTAAGTAGCTAAAGGTTGATGAAAGAGGTGGCGGTGATGCGCCACTGTGGTTTGGTTCCAGCAATTGTTGGTGGTGGGGAGGGGCAAGCCCTGGACGCCCGCCCCACACGCTGAGTTTGGAAGTAGAGGATTACCATCTGGCCATATGGGGGGAAATGTCGGAATTTTAACCAGATGGTATCCTCCAATGCTTAATCATTATTTGGGATGATATGCCCAATCCCAGCGGAATGGCTTATTTCCTGATTTTTGTGCTATTTGATATGATTGCTGGTTAGTTGCTCCCCAATTTGGGTTGAGCCAAAATTAATATTCTGCCAAGTTTAAAAGTAACTTCAAGTGGGGCCAATCGGTGGCCCCAAATTAGTATAAGGATTACTAGTGACTAATAGCTGAGGATGATCCAATCAGTATCAGTCAGCAGAATCAGAGTTTGATGACAACTGCCATTCATGGTGCGTTGTGGGATTTCTGGAGGAAAGCCAATGTATTCACTTCAATTGTATATTTATGAATTTGCTGCCTGTACTGATAATCTGATGTTGGCGGATCTAACAATTATGAGTTCAAGATGGCCAAAGTTGTTTCTGGTGCCTCATTTGTTATTAAGATAAAATGAGAAGAGATGTAAGCGAGATGCTGATATATTCCAAGTCAAAGTGAGTGACCAAAGATGTTTCCAATGCATTTATATCAACTCAAAGGTTGAACCCAAATTTGATGTTTAATTAGAATAGTTATTTATATGGCTCACCAGCGACTTAAGGCTGAGGATGAGCCAAAAGTAATTTGGACATTGGGAAGGATGGAGTGAGAGGGTTGACGCTAGGGAAGAGAATAATGTTGAAGAAGAAGAGAAGTGGTCGTCTGGAAGAACTAGTGGAAGAGCTGTTAGGTTGGCAGTGGGCACAGTACCCCTTTTGTAAACAGTATAAATACCTGGCGCTTCCCTTTAAATAAATATCTCCCTTTGTCATTCTCTTTTATGATTTAAGTTTATATTTATTTTGTTGTTTAGGGTTTGAGGATAGGGGATCACCAAAATGGCGCGGGTGACATGACAAGGGGTTAACTGGCGCTGCTGGCCCTGACGCCCTGGGGAAATGGAAAGGGCTAACCACTCCTCATACTGGTTAGCCTGCCAACTAGCAGAGCCCGTAGTCAATTTTCCAATATATGGACTACCAGAACATTAGCTCTTAACAAAAAATGACAATTGCTCAAAACACAACTAAATTAATCAATTTGTCTCCTTACCAGAGCTCAGTATTTCTTAACAATAGATCTTGCCAGTGGATATTAGCAGATTTAGATATCACCCTGTAGAGAAATGCTCAACTTTAGGGGTTAATTCTTTGAACTATGATAAACCTTCTCTTAAACCCCCTTCCAATATCACTATGTTTAGTAATAAAATTTTTAAATGGCATGAAAAACAATTAAGTCTCAACAAAATTGCCCATCAATCCAAAAGATATGCAAAATATGTTGTTTCAATTTGTAATAACCACTTAATTATATGTTTTGGTTGATGTTTTTATTAAGTTGTTCACCCTTTGTAGACAAAATTTAACCTATTTTGAATTATTGAAGTTCTGTCCTGATATGTTAATTTCTAGTCAAATTAGCTTTTCAAAGATTTTAGGTACTTCCTGATCTGATAATTCATCAGTTAAAAACACTTTAATGTCTGGTGGTTTTCCAAGCATCAGACCAAATCATAATAGCTTTATTAGTGCCCAATTTACCAGAAACAACATTGCCAAGGATAAAATCGATAGTTTAATTTGTCAAGTTAAGCTCAGCATTAGATTTGGTCAGGCTATTTTTATGCATAAGCCATTTCTAAAGTATAAGGGAATGTTTTCAATAGCATTTGATATTTTTTTCTTGGTGATTGATGCTAAGGATAGATTGATAACTAATTATCAGGTTTACTCGCAAATTAAGGTCATTTTAAGTTTATAGAAATTATTTATTAGGATTTTACATGTGGTTGATGCCGGAGGTCTTCAAATTGGTTGCTTACAGTCAATGGCAGATATACTGATAGGGTGGTGCTCCAAGATTTCAAACATGTAATGCAGATGTTAATTAACAGGAAAGACTAGGGTTTTCAGTTACCAGTTTAGTATAATTACTCAAATTCCCCATTGAAGGTCATATCTTTTTTATGCCTAATTCTTATTACTGAATTTGCTTGTACTATGGATAATCTAAAAAAGATCAAGTTTACAAAGGATAGATGCCAGGTGAGTGCATTTAGGGAGTGGTCAGAACTACTGCTCCCCATCAGGGGTTACTTGGAAACCCTGCACTGACTCATCAACTGACTATTTTACATTGAGGGACAGAAGGGCTGAGTATCTCTGATTGACTGGGATCATGCGGGTCAGGGCTGAACTGCCTTGGGATAGGGTGTAGGGGCTGATCAACTGAAGGCGGTACCTGGTAAAGTTGTTAGGATACTGCTTGAGAGATGATGCTACAAACTAGTAGCAAAAGTTTGCTGATGATGAAAAATAAAGCAAGGACAAAGGTCAACATACTATTGGCTTGGTAAACTTTCAAAGCACCCAACAAAGCAGATTGCAAAGTTTGCAACATTGGTGCTCACTACATGGGTATTCTGTGGTGTGATGAGGACTAGTCTGAAGATTTTATTAGGCTGTTAGAAGGTGGAGAAAAAGGCATAATTTGCTTTCCTAGTGCAGGATGCCATCAATCTGTTTTTTCTCTTCCATTAATTGCCCTGGTGGAAGGACCGCTACCATCCTCATGAGAGATGTCAGCATCCTATGGTAATGAATTCTGCCAAATTTTATCCATTGATGGCAATGGTTTCTTGAGCTTCCTTAATGTCTGTGATGATTGTTGGGATTTTTGCCCATATTCCCAGCCTGCTAGATTACCTGGTGTCGTTAGGGGAAAATTCCCTAAAGCAAAGTGAATCAGAAATCGGTTGGCCCAAATTTTGGAGGAATTATGTTTGGGGGATTTGGGATATTCGTCTGGTTGTATCCATCAGGGATCAATCCAGATGAATACCTAATATCTCGTTGGGCGGAGCGGCCAATGAAATAGGGACATCTGATATTTATTAACTATCAGGTATACTGTTTGTGATCAGTCAGGTTTCATCACCAACTGATTGGGAATGTATGATGAGTTGTGAGGCGAGTGATGCTACCTGCAACTAACGAATTGATCAAATGGTGAAGTGACCTGCCATAATGGTAAAAAGTCACATTATCTAAGAAGGTCGGTAGCCATTTATGGTTGGTTTGCTTGGATCAAGAGGAAAACGTTAGGGACATTTCTGACTCTTTCCATTTGAGGTCTTGAGGATGTCCAACGTCAGAATCCTAGCCAGGATGGAAAAGACCATCATTGCAAAGATGAGGAAGGGTGATTTAACAGCAATGGCTGCCATTTCATCAAAGAGGTGTTAACCAAGGTTTAGATGGCTAAATCCCCTATAAATTCCCTAGGATTCACTATAATATAAAAGACACATTACCATTAACACATACACTTGTACATACTACTACTTTAATAGTATTATTGTGAATTCGGTAATAGTTAGACTATCAGTATCTAGTGTGAAGATTCCATCTCAAGGATATTATTGCAGAAGGCAAAAATTGGTAGACTCTTAGAAGAAGAGTAGAGATCTGAGCGGGGATCTAGAGATGAAGGGAACCACAACTAAGGGATTGCTGCTGACTGTGTGTTGGGCCAAAAAAACTGTCATCAGAGGATCTTGATGAAGATCAAGTGGACAGTAATATAGGGAATGAATCCTATGAGTACAACTATCGAGTATTAGATTGGAAATACTGGCTGAAGTGTTGGGCCTGAAAATAGTTCTAACTCAACTACAGATAATAGTTGTCATACTATTATCAGATTATATATTCTTACAAAGCGAGGTGCACAAGGAAACTGAACCTGTGCAGTAAAAAGGTTACTGGGTTGACAACTGATAATTAACTCTTTAGTAAGTTTTACAAGCTGGTGCTCACTACAGGGGTAGTTGAGTAGAAGAATCTATCAAGAATGTCATACAAAGAAGAGATGCGCAAGTTGTGGACTGAGATTGCCACAGTGAACCAGAACGTCTTAAACTCTGTGGACCACTGGGAGTTCATGGCCTTGGAAGAATGAGCAACCAAGGTGGAGGAGGGAGTTGATAATGTAGTCAACTTTGGGAATAAATTACTTGTCAAAGTAAACTCGTTAAAGAGGAAAGAAGGAGACCTTGTACAAGAGGTCCTGTTTCTGAAATGGAATGTGAAGCGGATTGCATTCATTTGAGAAAGTTCAGTGTGGACATTGAGAAGTTAATGAAAGAAATAGAGGATTTGGAAGACCACAGATGTGCATGTGAGCCTGATATGGACAGTGATTCCAAAGAGGGAAGTCCTCAAACGATACTTGGGAAGAGGAATAACCCAAGAAATATGCCACCCGCATTTAATGCTATTTTGGAGATGATGCCAGAAGTCACTCACAAATGAGCCGAGTAGCCAAACTGAGAGAATTGGTCCAAAATGGCTCAGAGGAATTCAGAGCAACACCTAAATTGCCCACATTCCATCAGAATAATGCCCCAGCGTTTTTCCAACTATTCAACATGACCATAAAAGGATACGGGGATTGTCAGAAGGCGTTGACAGTCATGAATTTGTTTGGACATAGATTGCCAGAATCTGGTGTTACCTCACTTGGAGGGGGACAGCTGGTCCTATGCTGAGGCTAAAGCGGCCATAATAAAGGAGTTTGGCAGTCCAACCCACATGTCAAAACGCAAGCAAGACTTTATGGGAATTCAATTCTGAAAAGACAAGTTTCTTGCAAGCTTCGCAGATCAATTCTACCAGGAATCGCAGATCCTGGCTGGAGCAAAGGTGTTAGATGACTTTGATGCAAGAATCGCCTTGCAGGCAGCCCTCTGGCCCTATTGTGATTTTCATTGAATGATGTCTACTGTATATGTGATGAAATAAATACCTCACAAATGGTAGATAACCTGAAGATTCTGGGAGCGACGTTTGATACCCCAAATAAAAGCTTAAAGTCTAATCTGGTCTGAAGTCCGAATCCCACAAAGGGAGGCGAAGGAGCAAAGGAGATTTTTAACCAAACTATGCCAGGAAATAAGCCTGAGGATTTCAAACGGTTAAATAAGAAAGAAAAGGCCTGCTTCCAGTGTGGCGGGAAAGGGCATTTTGCCGCTCACTGCAAAAAGCCAAAGGATCAAATTAATGTGGTCCAGGCTAAAGAGAAAGCAGTAGCCAAGGATTCAGGAAAAGGTCCCGCTGCCTAGACAAGGAATGGTCTAGAGCGGCGGAGAAACCTGCTCCTCCTGATATCATGAATGAAGAGATAGATATTAACAATCTGTTTGTGGACGATGAGCAGGATTAGCTATATCAGGTGGTCAACATGGACATAAACGCTGTGACCAGAGCTGGGGCGAAGAAGATTGACCCTGATATAGTTCAGGAGGTTGCCCAGCCATACGCTTGACAACTGATGGAGAAGATTTGGACCACTGAGAATCCTGATGAGTTAACCGAAGTTCACTTAGATGAGGCCAATTTGTCTATTCCCCTTGGCGTGCTTTAGGAATAGTTTCCTGATTTACCGGCGCAGTTCATTAGTACCCTAGATTTGGCTAATAACGCCGCAATTCACTCAGTAAATACTCTATTACAATACTCCAAGCGTACATATATAGATATTCAGGTGAATCAAGTAAGAGTGCAGGCAATAGTCAACAGCGGAGCACCCATCAATATTGTGTCAACCAAGCTGGTGAAGAAGATGAAGATCTCTTTGGACTTGGAACACAAGAGAGAATATGGAACAGATGGGCTGAACACCACCATTTCCTGTGGAGCGTATAGTGCGCTGCCACTACAATTCAGGTCATTGGTGGTATCCGCGCCAGCAATAGTTTTGGCAAACCAAAACTATGATATCCTGATCAGAACGGAGTTTCTACGGAAATATGGAGTTAAATGTAACTTTGAGGATAATATGTTGACCATCCTGGGTCAGAAGTTACCATTGGTATACCAGAAGAATGGTGAAGTTCTATTGAACTGGAGAAATAACTTCATTAATCTGATATACAATGGTGGTATTGTACCAATTCAGTACAAATTAGTTGGTAGGAAGCAACGAGAGATGCCAGTATAATCCTAAAAAACTGGGGCCTTCCATTAAGGATCAAGAAGGAAAGGACCATGCCAACCAGATTGCAGATAATAGTCGACACTGGGTTGACTTTGGAGATTCTGGAGCTGTTGTATAGAGAAGTCGGAAGCCCCTGGAAGAAGTCCAGAGTGGAGCCATGGGTGGCTCCTGGGATAATAATGCTGAGCCATGGAGAAATAAAAGTTCTCTTGGCGAATTTAAGCGAAAAACTGATGAAGATTTAGAGGAATCAAATAATCGCATTTGTTCATTTAATCCTGATGGTAGATTTGAGATAATTCCATGATTTTGGGTCTCTCAAGGAAATGGGATTACCAGCTGGAGCAGCTGAAAGCATCAACCTATTAGTTGATTGAGAGCAGCTCGCAGATCTGTCAGAAGGGCAGAAGGAAGAGGTTCTCAAATTATTTGAGAGATATTAGGAAGCATTCGCTCAGGACAACCACAATTTGGGATGCGCACAAGGCGTAATTTACAAAGTAGACACTGAGGAAAATCTACCAATAAGAATGAGACTGATCCAAAGATTGAAATCTGCCAAAGTGGTAGTGGAAGATGAGATCAGCAAACTAGTGAAGCATGGGCTTCTAGTTCCATTGTCAAGTCCCTGGGCAAGCCTGATTCTGATTGTAACGAAAAAGATGGATCGAATTGTGTAGTGATTGACTATCAGAGGCTGAATAAAATTATGAAGAAGGTTTTGTATCCCCTACAGAGGATCAACAATGCGCTGGATCAATTATGATAAGTGAAGTATTTCTCCATGATGGACCTAATATCAGGATACTGGAAGATCGACTTGCTGGAAGAAGACCAAGAAAAATGTGCAATTATCACCGAACAAGGGTTATAACAGCTGACTAGGATGCCCCAGGGTCTTTGTAATGCGCCCATGATGTTTCTGAGTGCCATGGATACAGTATTGAGCGACCTGAAGTTGCCATGAGTCCTGGTATATCTGGATGATATCAATGTGTTCAGTAGAACGTTTACTGATCACCTTCAGCAAATAGAGGAAGTTTTTAAGAGACTGTCTGCAACTAACCTGAAGATCAAGCCACAGAAGTGCAAACTCTTCAAAAAGGAGCTTGAATACCTGGAATTTGTGATTAATGAAAATGGATTGCAGCCACAAACCCAGAAGATAGCAGCTATTGAGCAAATGGCTGTGCCAAAGAGTGTCTGAGACATCCAAGTATTCCTTGGGATGGTCAGATACATGAGAAGATTTATTTGGGACTTAGCCCGAATAGCCAAGCCTTTGTTTCATTTATTAAAGGATCTGAAAAAAGGATTCATATGGAATGAAGAGGCCCAGGATTCCTTCAATGAATTATGCCAGTACCTGATAAATTCGCCAATTCTGAAATATCCAAATTTTGATTGGGAGTTTATCATTCAAACTGATGCTTTGTTGATGGCTATTGGGTGCTGTACTGAGTCAAGTAGATGAACTTGGGGACAAATATCGGGTGGCATATGTGAGCTGGACACTCTCAGCTGCTGAGAGGAATTACACCGTGACTGAGCGTGAATGCCTTGCGGTCATTTATGCCTGTAAGCAGTTTCAGGTGTATTTCCATGGAACGCAATTTAAGATGGTGATAGACCACTCTCGGCTGCATTAGATGAACAATTTATTGGTCAATGGGACGCTGGCCATGACACTGAGGAAGCTAGTCGCAGGGAGAACTTCCACATGGGTAATGTACCTGAGTTTGGTGACGTTTGCCTACAACATCAGTCATCATATGGCGATGGGAAAGATGCCATTTGAATTACTTTACGGGAGGAAGGCCGCGTTAACGCTGATATTATATTTG
The DNA here is from genome assembly GCA_022478985.1 of Massospora cicadina. Classification (NCBI taxonomy): domain Eukaryota; kingdom Fungi; phylum Entomophthoromycota; class Entomophthoromycetes; order Entomophthorales; family Entomophthoraceae; genus Massospora; species Massospora cicadina. Next base: position 148,102 of record JAKSZP010015908.1, on the reverse strand, counting down.
GTAGTAGAACCTATGTTGGGGATGAGTACCAAACAATACCTGAACTGACTGACGAGTATCCTGATTGATATGCAATTGCAAGCATTTGATACTTTCTTAAAGAAAAGGATATGAGAGAGATTGACAGATGATAAGAACTGACCACCTTTAGAAGAATATCAAATACAAGTAAGAGTCACCTATTGCGATATGCATGGTTTCGGATGAAGAAATAAATTGGATGCATTATAGACAGGTCTGTTTAAAGTAATCGCTAAGACAGCAATTGATGCTTACTTTATCAAGAATATCTTGGATGGAAGAGTAGTAAATCAAGTCCACACTAAGTATTTAGAGTGGTGGATCAAAGAAAAAAATAAAAAAGTTCCTAAGGGACCAATGAACCATTATGTTGTTCATGTCCTAATGATTAGGTCAAGTCCAAAAAAAGGACCTCTGAACCAATCTAGATGGTTAAGACCAAAAAAAGGACCTCTGAACCATTTAAAACTGGTAGGTTTAAGTGCCCAGGATCCAGTTTGGGGGAAAAGATGGACCTCTGAACCAAAACAAGGTCAAGTCCCATAGAGGAAAAAAAAGGGAAATAAAAATAAAAAAATTGATAAAAGATATTGGAAAAAAAGAATAAGATTTTTAAATGCATAGAAAAAAAGCTGATATATTTTTATAAATTTTTTAAATTTATTGGTTATCCTCAGTGCGGTGATGATTCCACCTATGTTGCCTTTTGGGGAAGGAGGATGAATCATGGTAGGAAGAAATAGTCCGTCAAAGTTGATATGTGATTGGGCACTTGCAAGGGCGAGACCTACACGAAGCCACATTCATTGAGCTGACGCTGAGCCCTGAGAGAACGCGACTAGGGGAAGGGAAATGGATATGTCAGAAGAAGCAAATCGCAAAACCCCAGAGTGGGGGGGAACAGCAATAAAGGAAGAGGCAATTGGTGAATAACCCCGAGTAATCCCAATAAGGCACCAGCACCAGAAGATTTGTCTTAAGTGCTGGTGATGGGCCTCATCAAGAACACTGGACATGTGAGCCAGCAGCGAAGAAGGAGTACTTGAGAGGGGTTGTTGAATCATGCCCCCAATGAATGCCATCAACAGAAGATAGCGATGAGAAGCTCCAGAGAAGAGGTAGTCGTGCAAAGAGCATATTGCATCTTGTAAATGATGACTATGGGCTTCATGGAAGCTGAAGTTGAATGACTGATGAAAGTCAGGCAAGGCTGGAAGCTTCATCAATTAACTTCGAAAAACTTGGCTGGCAAAGTGGAGAGCATAAGCAGCAGTATCCCAATCCAGAAGGTTGTCCAAATCTGAGGGATTCAGCACTAATGACAACGCCTCAGTGTTGCACTCAAAGTTCAGCATAGGGGAGCTTGGAATAAATGCTGTTCCCAATTGAAAGCTCAGAAACCAGCACAGCGGGTTGATAAAATTTTCTGAGTCAGAAGAGGAACTCAAAGAGAAAATCTGACCCATCCAAGAATGAATGATCTAAAGTGACCGGCATAACCTCTGGAGCATCAACAATGATGTTTGGAGCCTCAGTGAAAGGAGCTGAATCCAGAAGGGTTTTGAAGTCCAACTTGAGGATCAACTGTAAGGGAAAAATCAGCTGAGAGTTATTTAAAATGATGTCACACCTGGTTTTGGAGGGATTGGATACTGTTTCTGATAATTTGATGGAAGGACTAGTCCCTTGTGCCAGACTAGGTATATGAGTCCTGGAAGGACCATAGAAGAGGTTCTGTCAAGCATCCTGACTCATCCGCTGGAAGAGGCGGAGGTCCAAATCTGACAGACTGTTCAGAAGTTGCTGGTAACGGGATTCTAAGTTTGACATATGAGCAGGAATAGAGGGGGTATGTCAGACTTATATAGGAGTTGACATTATGCACTCTACAATCCTTTAAGCTCCAATTTTGGGAGTTAATTTCATAAAATGAATGAAATAAGATTTCCAAGGGAAGCACTTTTCTTTTTTGTACCAATCACTTTAGTTAAAAAAACTTTTCTTTCTCGTTGCAAACTTTTTGCAACCTATTCAATTCAAGACTGAATCTAGTTTGATAATCTCACAGAGGAGATTAGTCTGCGCCCATGTCAGGGAGCAGTTGGGCAAGCAAGGTAAGAGGAGCAGGCGGAAGGCCCGCGGCCTCCAACGTTTGAAAACGTCCCAGAGAATCTGGCGGAATAGAAAAAAATCTCAAAAAACTGGCAGTCACAATTTCCCCAGAAATACTCACGTGGCAAGCACGATGCAACCAGTACATCAACACGCTACACTCCCAGCCACTTTTGTCAGTGGAATTTGGAGTCCGTGTGTATCTGGACATCAAAAAACGGCCTTATGGGAAAAATTTTGTGAAGATGTACACAAAATTTTCCTGACCGCAGTGTACGTTGCACCTCACTCCATGTCGCGTGGTTGGCTGGACCTAGGTTTTGAAAGCAAAATAGCAGCAGACGAGGCTGCAGCAGTGCGCATAGTGGTTGACCTCCCCAAAGGGCAATGGGTCATCGAAACCAAACGCACCAGATGGACAAAATCAAACCAAATTTTCCTCACGTTTGACTTTTTGCCTACTACAGTAAAACGTGACATTTTGGAACAACACCTGAAAGATGGTCTTGCTGTATATGGCGAAATACAATCTTTTGAAATGCAACGCTTCACGCTGATGCCACACCTGTGCACTGGCAAAGCCATCGCAGTTCTGACCCCAACTGAGGAGATTGCAAAGGACCTAACCCAGATCCTGCACTCCACTTTAATTGATATTGCAGGGCATACCACCCACCCATTCCGGGTAACCGTGGACAGCGCGCCCCCATTTGCACCCACTGTGACGCGTTCGGCCATAAGGCGCATGCATGCCCCATAAAGGAGGGCGTCACATTCTAAGAGCACCCCTCAGTGGCCATGGCCAGCGGAGAGGCGCACTATGAACCAACTGCAAGCACCAAGGAGGCTTTTCCGTGGGGAGCACAAGGCTGCTACCTATTGGTAAAGCCCATCTCCCCGCAGGAGCGAGTGAAGGCCAAGAAGGCCCGTAGGGCCGCGGCCAAGGAAGCGGCCAAGGCCACCACCACCATCCCACACTCACAACGCCAGGAGGACATGGAGACCTTCGCGGTGGAAGCAACTCGGGAATCCATCATCCAATCAGATTGGGAAGCCCATGCCGAGTGGGCCACTCAATCTGAGGATCTGATGGGAGATTTAATCTCACCCAATCGCTGCACCCAAGCTCCAGTCAAAACCGACTTGGGACCTATCCCAACTGAAAATCTTTTTTTGACCTGCTCGATGGTGCACTGAACTCATCCACACCACAAAAAATTCGTCTGATGTCGGGAAAACAAAAAGTGAAGGCCAAAGCCAATGTGACTCTTTCCGCAAAAATCAACAAAAACCCTGATAGTGTTGCTGCTAACACCTGCACTGCTGTGAAAGCCCATGGGGACCTTGAAGAGGCTGGTGGGCCTGGGGGCCCACCCCCTCACACCTAAGGTGCGATGGGGGAAACCTTCACTCTAGGGATGTTGAATATCGCCAGACTCAAGGCCTCCCCATCCTGGGCTAGGAAAGTGAGTTTTTTACAACACAATTTACCCGTGGATATCCTGGCCATCCAGGAGTCCCACTGTCCATGAGGTTCCAAGGAAGCTTGGAAAACAATGCTCCTCCCATCCCTATCCTTTTGGTTGAAGCACTGTGGGGTGCTAATTTGGAAAAATAATCTTTTCAAATTCACATCCTCAGAAACATTCCTAAATGGCTGAGTGCTCGTTGTCACCTTCTCCTGGGCTGACGTTGCGCACACAATCGTCAACATCTATGCCCCAAATGGTGCACACGAGCATCAGGAATTTTTCTTGTTAGTCAAATCCCTCCCACTACCCCCTGATTCTTTCCTAGTTGGCGACATGAACTGTTGGCTAACCTCACCAATGGACCGGTGGCCTCCCTCACCCTACGCCCCACAGGGTCACGTAGAACTATGCATTCTAAAAGCCACCCTTGGGTTAATGGATGTGCTGCCGCAACATGCCCCACTGCTCGAAAACATGACATGTCCCCACATCCATAATGGCCAATTAAGGTCCATGACCCGCATTGACCTTATTCTAATGCTGGAAAAATTCCAACCCCACATCTCCCACTTCAAAACAATGAAAATGGAATTCTCCGACCACTGACTGGTCTTGATAACCTACCACTTACCTGTCACAGTTGCAAAGACCCCACATTGGTGCAAAATCTGCCCCTCGAGCTCGCGTCACCAGGATTTTCCATGTGGGTGGAAGAGGCAACTTTGGCAAAATTTTTTGTTGCACCATTTTGCGTGGACCCCATTTCCACATGGGAAACTTTCAAAGAGGACACCATCCGCCAATATCGCCATCTCTCCTCCAGACGCTCACAAGCCACATCGGCGGTTATCTTGCACACTCTGGCGGAATTGGCCCACTTGTAGTCCAACATTCCAGCCACAGAATACAGCCCTGCATGGGGCCGGAAGTGGGTGGAGGCAGCTTCCCACCTCAACGCACTCAAAAGGCAACACAAACATCGGGTTTGTGTCCAATACAGGGCCACACGCATCACTAAAGGTGACAAGTGCACCGCGTACTTCTTTAAAAAAATTTCGCACCATGCCAGAGTGTGGCCTGCACACAGGTGCAAAGATGGATAATTCCACTGCGGACACACTGGCTGAAGTGGCAATCGAAATGCAAAAATATTACTCTGAGTTGTACCGAGCCAAACCAAGCCAGCTGAAATGGCGGAATTTCTTGACTGAGCTCATATCCACACCATTTTCTGATACTTAGAAAAGATAAATTTGATTACTCCGAACAAATTATGGACAGCCATTCGCGGTGCGCCAAACCAAAAATGCCCAGGCCCAGATGGCATTCTATATGAGTTCTACAAAAAATATTTCAAATATATATCCCTATTGCTGCTAGCCTCACTTAACCAAAGCCTGTTGGAAATGCGCCTCCTACCAGGAGGACATGAGGCCTTTACTGTCACACTCTTCAAGAAAGGGGATAAGCTTGACTTAGCCAACTGGCGCCCCATTTCCCTAACAAACACAGACACCAAAATTTTAACATAAATCATGGCTAACCGTTTAAGGACTGTAGCATCTGCCACCATCTCCCCAGAACAATTTGGTTTCATCCCCAGAAGGTCGATTTGGGATAACGTGCACTCCGTGGCTAATGCATGTCAGTCCACAGCCTCTGGGGCACTGGTATTCTTGGACCAACAAAAGGCCTACGATAGAGTAAACTGGGAATACCTAAGGGCCTGCCTCCATCAATTCAGCCTACCCCCCACTTCATAAACTGGATAATGCTGCTCACGGAATCTGCGACAATGGCAGTGCATATCCCTGGCTTCCTAACAGAAGTAGTCCGCCCTCAAAGGGGCTTGCGACAAGGGGACCCCCTCAGCCCACTCTTATACAACTTCAGCCTTGACCCACTACTGAGAAATGTGAATGCCCAGCTCACTGGGGTCCATGTGCCAAGCCAAACCCCAGTCAAGATGATGGCATTTGCAGATGATTGCATGGTGGGGGTGTCTAATAACAAAGATGCATGCGCGCTTGAAGCCCTCATCCAGGAATATTCCTGGGTAAGCAACGCGGCACTGAACGCCTCCAAAACTGAAATCTTCCTCCTTGTCAGTTTCAGAACTGCTGGGCCCCAGCAATTAGTTCCCAACCTGGCCCATTTGCTCGCCCATGTCCACGCCTTACTAACTCAACACACACCGCTCCACTGGTGCTCCCCTTCGTGCCACGTCCTACCATAGGACCGGTGCACCATCTGGGCGTGTGGATGGAGGCAGGCGGATATGCGTCAGCAGTAATGGAGTGCCGTATACTGGACAACGTGACGAAGCGAATCGCCTCTCTCAGAGCCCACCCTACTACCCTCACTGGCAGGGTTGTTCTTGCCAACTCTATGCTCCTATCCAAAGTCTGGTTCGGAGCCCACGCCATCCCCTTCTCCCCAAAATTCTATAATCCCTGTATGCTTTGCTGCAAGGATGGCTTTGGTCAGGCAGCCCTCCACCAGTATGGCTAGAGGTCATGTTTGGCCCTCATCATCAAGGTGGCATGGGCCTGCTTGACTTCAAAGCCCATGCTGCCAAGATCCTGGGCACCTGGATCGCGGCCGTCACCACTCCTACACTCCCATCCCAATACTGGTCCCGCGCGGCCCACTCCAACTTCTCCCAAGCCTTGGGCCTCAACAATCCATCAAACCCCCACTCCCTGATGAAATACCTCGCATCACACACATCAGCCACAGGTCCTCACGGGACTAAAACCCACTACAAACAAATCCTACTCTCCATGCGAAGCGCAGAGTGGAGAATTCGTATTAGCAAACATACAACCCGAAGAGGCCGCCCCTCTCCTCAGTTCACACTAGAGGTACAGGGGCTACCCATCCATGATGGCGTGATCCCCATTCGACCCCATGTCCTATCCAGGGTGGACTACCTGGACATGATGGACATCCCTTATTCCACTGAGACCCAAAAGTCTATCTGGAAATACGCACACCATCCCCTGTTGCAGCCTCAAGTCCGCTCCCATGTGTGGCGCTGCCTGAGGCGGGTGTATCGTACAGCTGAGCGCTCTAACGCTTTACACTCATCCTGTATCGTGTGTGGCCAGTATGGAACGCTGTTCCACCGCCTGGAGAAGTGCCCCACCTTTAAGTGATATGGCGCGAAGTTCAACGTCTGCTGGGCTAGGATCAAACGCATCCCTTCAGTCTGTCAAGAGATATGTTTGCTTTATCAATGGCCTCCCCCTTCCACCCTCCCTCCGTGCTCTGCTGGTTGCAATCGCCATGTGGACTATCCACACGATTGTCTCGGATGCCATCGCTGGCTCCATCCCCACCCTCCCAGAAGCTGTCCACAGATTCTGGTCTCATTTGGTGGACCACTTTCAAGTGTGGATGTTTGGATACCTCCCACCGCATCGCTGACAGCTGGTCTCTTCCTGGTTTCCATTCTGGTTCATCAAATCAGACCCCTTCCTCCACACGTGCTCAATAGTGGCTACGGCCCCTTCACACGTTCCCTCCCCCTCCCCATAAGTGGCGTTCCCGCTGGCAACAAGAGATAGCATCGCTTCTCTGGGGTGTCTCCCCTGGTACTAAGTTTGTCTTTCCTGAGTCATATTTGGAAGTGTCCATCCCATGGTCAGCCTTCCCCGCAATAAATTTAAATTTAACTTTAAACAATCACTTTAGTTACTATGATTCAATTCAAACAGCAAATTTGGATAATTACACACAGGAAAGATGGGCGACTTTATCAATAAAAATAATACAACATGGGCGAGCGTCGCAGTGAGTGGTGTGCTTAACGGTGCAACTAAGGGCAAGAAACGCCTTAGAAGGGGGACCAGGAACCCAATCTGCAAAGAAATCGCAAACTCAGACACCATCTGGGTTTATAGTATTCACTGTAAAGCATGTGCAATATATGTACACTCAGTTCAATCAACCCTTATCAAAGGTGGAACATGGGATCAGACTCTTCCTTGGGGATGAGTCACTGACCCTGTGGGAGAAAACATGTGAGGCACAGCCCTCAATTTCCTCATGCAGTGTATGTAGCCACCAATAACATGGGCCGCAGCTGGATTGATATTGGTCTCAAAACAGCCAATGAAGCTGATGCCGCAGCAAAAGTCTGTGTGGAAATTGCCCTCCCCTGAGGGTGGCAAAAAAATTGTGCGCACCATGCACACCAGATGGAACAAAGCAAAAACTTTGTTCATCTCTTTTGACTTGATCCCCACCAACCTTCCTCATAAGGTAATCGAGGAGGAGCTCCACAAAGGTCCCGTGGCCTATGGAGAAATTCAGCAACTCAAATTACAGCGATTTCGCCTGATGCCCAACCTGTGCATGGGAAAAGCTATCGCCATAATCAATCCCTTCCCAGAAGTGGAAGAGGACTTATCCAGAATTCCCCACACAGAAGAATTTCACTTCAAAGATGGGGGCCAGTCAGCCGCATTCTGAGTTACACTGGAACGTGCACCGCCCATTTGCAACCACTGTGGCTCACTGGGCCACAAGGAACACGCATGCCCTGTGAAAGAGGGCTTAATGGAAAATGATTATTGTGAGGAAGCAATGGACGAAGATAATGAAAACTTCACCAAAATGACTGATGGTCACCACCCATTCCGCTGGGGTGAAGATGGACTGTACTCCATCGTGGACCCAGTTACAAGCAAACAACGTAAAGTGGCACAAAAAGCCCACAAGCGAGCAGCAGCTGAAGCGGCGGCACACGCGGAGTCCACCATTAACCCCAGACAAATTTGGGAGGATATTTCAGATATTCACCAAACCAACCAATCAGAACAATATGCCCAGGGCAAAAATTTTCACAGTAACCTGACTGAGTCACAAAGCAACATCCGTCATGCAAATATTGAGAAGCAATGCAACTGTAATTTGGGTGAAAATGTGGTGCACAATTCACCAAAGTCAAACCTCAAAAATATAAAATCCAATCAACAATCCACATAAAATCAACATGAGACCTGTGCAGGAAAAGTTGACACAAATGTAAAAAACCGCAATTCCATTAAATCATTGGGTCAGATCAAGGGAACCAACAATGGCAGTGAAAGAGTTGGAGTACAGACGCGGAGCATGGCCAAAATGAGCCATGGTGGGATAGGGCCAGAGGGCCCTCTCAACTGCTCCTGAGGCGCCGCGGGCACCTCAGTGTCAATAGGGACGCTAAACATCACAGGAGCCAGGGCTCATACATCCCAAGCCAAAAAGCTGGAATTCCTGAAAAAACCTCTTGTAGACATCTTGGCCATCCAAGAAACCCACTTTCTACAAGGGGAAGAAGAATCCTGGTCAACCAGGGTCGCACCATCACAATCAGTATGGATGTCTCACTGTGGGGTGATAGTTAAAACAACAAAAAATTTAAAATTACAAATTTATCATCACACTTGCACAGTTGAGTCCTGGTAGCAACAATCACATGCCAAGATGAAATAATTTCATTAGCATGTATCTACGCACCGTGCACTGCAACCAAGAGAAAAGTTTTTTTGAAAACATTCCTACTCTCACCCTCACCAGATACCATTATGTTAGGCGATTTCAGCTGCTGGGATAACCCTGATATGGATCGATGGCCTAATCACAGGGGATACCCACCTGGACACATTGAATTCCGCACAATGAAGGCATCTATTGGCTTACAGGATGCTCTTCCCCCCAGTTCACCACTCCTTCCCCACATGACGCGGCCCAACATATGTGAGGGAGCGCTCATATTGATAAGTCGCATTGACCACATCCTTGTCCCACAATCCCACCGCTCAAGAATCTCCAAATTTATAACAAAAAAGATCAATTTTTCTGACCACCTATTAGTTATGGTGCAGTTAGCACCAACCCAATCCCACACACAGGTGTCGCCTTGGAGAAAGCTTCACCCAGAAAATATAAAATTGCCCAAAATAACTGAATGGGTTGAACATGAGGCCATGAACCAAGAATTCACAGCCCCATTCACTTTGGATCCCATCGGAACATGGGAAAATTTCAAAAAGGATTTAATCAACAAAACCCAACATATTGCATCACATAAGTACACCGTGGACACAGCCACAATCAAGCGTACCTTGGCAGAACTAGACCACTTGGAAATAAATACTCTGAGATCAGGCTATAGCCCCAACTGGGGACGCAAATGGGCAGAAATTTCTGCCTGACTTAACAATCTCATCTTTGAACACCAACACAGAATCACAGTATCAAACAAAGGTAAGTTCATAAAGGAAGGCGAAACCTGTTTGACATACTTTTTCTGCCTATTCCACTCCCGTGGAAACCAGCCCGCATGTACACAGGTCCGTAAGACCAACAGCACAATAGCAACTGACCCTGAGGAGGTCAAGGCGGAAGTACACCGCTATTACACCGAATTATATCGTGAAACGCCAACAGATTCACAAGAAATTAAAGAATTTATTCAAACTGCCAAGATACAAAGTAGACCACCAAATTACAATATACTATCCCTTATTACATGGGAGGAGCTTTGGGAGACAATATGCGGTGCACCACGTAGGAAATGCCCTGGCCTGATGTGATACCCTACAAATTTTACAAAAAATATTTTCAACAAATCGCCCCCCTCCTATTGGCGTCTATGAACCAGAGCTTGTTGGAAACACGCCTATTACCAGGAGGCCATGAATCCTACGTTATAACCTTGTATAAAAAGGATGACAAGTTGGACCTGTCCAACTGGCGCCCAATTGCAATCTCCAACACTGACACAAAAACTCTAACAAAAATTTTAGCAGCTAGATTAGGCGCAATTGCATCTGACGTCTTATCACCCAACCAGTTTAGGTTTATACCAGGGCGTTCAATCTGGAACAACATTCACCCTGTTGCAAACATTTGCCAATCCAAAGAAACTGGTGCCCTGGTCTTCTTGGATCAGGAAAAGGCGTATGACCGAGTTAGCTGGACATACCTAAAAGAATGTCTACATGCCTTCAAACTCCCACCAAGATCTATAAAATGGACAATGCTCCTAACAGAATCTGCAAACATGGCTGTATGCGGCCCTGGATTCCTAAAAAACAAGATTAAACTACACAGAGGGCTCAAACAAGGGGATCCCCTCAGCCCACTGCTATACAATTTTAGCTTTAACCCACTCCTCCGAGTAACTGACTCACGTCTCATGGGGATAACCGCACAAGGACAACCAACAGTCAAGATACTGGCCTTTGCGGATGACTGCATAGCAGGTATAGCAAACAATGAAGATGCCCGACAGCTGGAACACACATTAGAGGAATACTCCAATATGAGCAATGCATCGCTCAACAAAAGGAAGACAGAAATCATCCTCTTAGGCAAATACACAAACAATTGGGCCACAACATCAGAACCTCACACCAACACTCGAAGAAAAAACCCAATTATTTTACCCTTTGCAACACCTCCCACCACCATTCCTGTCCGACACCTTGGAATCTGGCTAGAATCAGGGGGATATGCTAATGAAACAATGGAAAGTAACCTGTTACAACGGGTATCCAAACGCGTAGCCTCCCTCAAGGGGAGAACCCCAGGACTAACAGGACGAGTTACAGTTGCTAAATCGCTCATCCTCCCAATACTGTGGTACCAGGCCATGCGATAGTCTTCTCACCTACCTTTATAACCTCAATTCGCGCGCTTATCCAGGGCTGGCTGTGGCCTGGCTCTCACCCTCCTATACGGATGAAAACACTATTTGGCCCACGCTCAAGCGGAGGCATGGGGCTAATAGATTTTGAGAGCCATGCCAATCACATCCTAGGTACCTGGATAAAGGAAATCCTTGCTCCAGACCTCCCGCAACAACATTGGTCCAGAGCAGCAAGGACTAACTTTGCACAGGCGCTCAGATTAACCAACCCAAATAGTCCACCCAGACTACTTTCATAACTTGCCAAGCACCCTACTGCAACAGGTCCGCATGGAACCTCCCCTCATTTTAAACATATCCTCTGAACTATCCGCCATATGAGATGGACCATAGAGAACATGGGTACTATACAGGGAAGGGGACGACCCAGCCCCCAATTCAAATTAAGAAACTAGAAAACCACCCCCAGAGGAAATGCTCGCAACAACCCCAAGCATAGCTAGAATAGAATACCTAGATATGCTGGACATTCCCTATGATTTAACCATACAGAAAGCAATATGGAAAATGACACACCACCTACTCCTACAGCCAAGGATATGAGCAAACGCCTGGCGCTGTTTGAGAAGGACCTATAGGACGGCGGACTGCTCCAACTCCCTCCACAAAACATGTGCAGTATGTGGAGGGGAGGGATCCCTACATCACCGCCTAGAGACATGCCCCCCACCCAAAGCTATATGGCAGGAAGTCGCACGCCTGCTCAAGATTCAAAATGAACAGGAATTCTCGATATCAAAAAGTTATTCGCGCTCCAGATCAAGTCACCAATCCCATCTACCCTCCGCTCCCTAATAATACCCATTGCAATGTGGACAATACACACAATTGCATTAGATGAGTTCAAGGGCACGGTCCCAACCATTCATGGGATTATTAACAGATTCCATGTCCACTTACTAGAGCACTTCCAAGCCTGGCTCTATGGATATATGAGACCAAGGCAAAAAGCGCCCATAGAATCATATTTCCCACTCTGGTTCCTCCACACAGATCCTTTACTTCACACCTGCTCCATAGCAGGGGAAACCCCCTCAGAGTAGTGCACCAACCCCCATACCTGGCAGTCCCGCTGGCAACAGGGGTAACTTGAGTACCCTGTGGTGCCCAATTTTTATATTTGTTATTTATTCTCTTAGTTTCACATATATTTGGTAATGTCTGTCCCTTGGTCAGCTTACCTCGGTTAAATAAAATATAGGGAGTGATCACCATTACCGCTCCCTATCTGGGCTTACTTGGAAACCCTGCGCAGACTCACCAACTGGCTGCTTTACATTGAGGGAAGAATGATTGAGTACCCCTGATGGACTGAACTTATGAGGGTTGGGGCCAGCCACCCTGGGATAGGGTTTAGGGGCCAGACTTCTGATGTTGATACTCTTCCTGGTAAAGTTGTTATCAAGCTGGTTGGGGAGTTGCTTCTGCAAACTAGTAGTGAAAGTCACCAATGACAGCAAAAAGCAAGGGTCAGTGGTCATTATACCGTTAACCTGTCATATTTGCAGAGGGCCAATGAAGCGTATTGAAAATCTGCAACATCTGTAGCCTCGTATTTTAGGCTTTGATCAGTCTAACTTTCCTGACAACGGAGGCAATTATATGACTTTTTCTGCTGAAATATTTAGGTAGTTGATCATCATTATGTCAGAGGATGTGCAATTATAAGCTCCTGTAAGACCCCTGGCACCATCTATCAATCTAGACAGAGATTTTCATCCTTTCAGGACAAAAAGTGTGACAAACTAAAGGCTTTCCCGCTTACCTAACTACTTAATCTAGGTTATATCATGGATGAGAGATTTGTAGCGACAGACCTTACCAATCTAGTTCCCTCATTACTTGAGTCCTTTACCAGGCCCAAAGCAACCATCTTATGAAACTTCAGAGCAACTAGTGCAGAAAATCCAACAATTCTGCATTAAATTCAGAAAGTGTTTATAATGTTAGGCTATCAGTGCAAAAACTTCTCCAATGCATAAGGCTCAAATAGACGCCCTAGTAATTTCAGAGAAAAAGATGCATAGGTAGACCCATTTAAAATTCTTTAAGTTTTATTTTAATAGAGCATAAAATTATAAAAAAGAGCGTCAAACGTGGACGTTAGTATCAACAATTTGATGTAAATAAAAGTAATACGGTTAATTGCACCTTAAAATTGTTAAATTGATTTACAAAATAAACTGCATAAGAATATTATATGCGTGTTCCTAAGAGCTTGTCTCATACCACCATGCTTCTCCCCATCCTATATAAGAATTAACAATGTTTACATAGAAGATTTTTGAGTTATTTTATTTAGTTTCTTTTTTTGTTTAGATATACTATATAATGACAAAACCTTTATATGTTTGTATTTAGTAAATAAACATTAAATGGGAAACAATTTTTAAAATCTGGCACTTTTCAGCTCCTCCCTAAGCGCGGTTCTTACACCTCCTTGAGACCAGCGGTGCCTTGTGGATTGTGGATGCCTTTATGGGTCTAGCATACCCACAATGTAATCCAAGTCTTTCCTTGCACCTTGAGTTCCTGGTATAAAAGCACAACTCATTAATTTAGCGAAAATTTGCTGTCTTAAGAATTCTGAACATGAACAACTAAACAAACTAAAGCTTTTTCCTCTTGAGAGTAATCCTTACCTGATTGCCGCGGAAAACCCTTGTTATAAGCCAATGTAAGGATCCCTGACGCACCCATAAAATTAGTTCAGTCAATTTAGCCCTTTCAATCAACGAAGGGGGAATGGTCCCAAGCTTATCCATTAGATAAAGGTAATGAATTTAAAGCACACCCTTTTTAGAGTTGTTTTCTAAAGAGTCCCTTCAACTTATTTTCACAACAAGTTGATAAGTGGAAAGGAACAGTTTCAACGCAAAGTTAAATTTGGCGTAAGTTTACATTACAAAATTGAGAAATTGGTGATTAAATAAAAACACAATTTGGGCAAATTAAGACCAAACTCCTGACAGGAGTGCTAACACAGAAATTGCTCTGATGAACGCCCCTCTTAGGATATGAATATTTTGTTAAGAAAATTTTAAGATATACAACTATGCTTGAACCCTGATGGAAGAAATAAGTACAGCAACATGAACACAAAATGGGGCACTTAAAATGTGCAAGCTTAGTCATGGCACAAAAACCCCCAGCATATTGGTGAAGATTAACGCGTCCTTTTGTTTGAAATGTTTTACTGTTCCTGCCCCTCAATTCCCCTTAACCATAAAAGCCCAATACTTTGCTGATGATAGAGTGCTAAGTAATTTCGGTATATTCTTAATAAATCAATAATTTAGCCAAAATTACATATAAATTCTTATACATTTTCAACTATTCTGGCTGTCCCAAAAGAACCATCACAACCAATGGAGGGCCTGTACGCTTTTTGTATCAGTAATGATAGTGGCTTTCATGTGTTTATTTCTTCTATAGACTCCCTCAGCGCGGAAACTTTCAGGAGTCATCACCTACATCTTTCACATAAATTCCCTGCTCAGGAGAACAAATATACAGAGTATCAAGATGAGCGGAATAATAAATAATCTAATCTGCTGCAAAACATGAGGAAAATGAAGATGCAAATTAGCGGTTGCTTCTCAGGGGGATACTGTTAGGACTGAACCTGGAGAAGCAATTTTCAACCCTCATTATCAAGTGCATGTCCAAATGAGTTAGGAGTACAGATTGATTGCAAATACAGATGAGCGGAACAATCCGTTAATCAGACTCATTTGCTGCAATTATGGAGAAAAATGTGAACGCTGATTTGTTTGATGCTACTTGAGGGGAAACCGTTGTGATCAAACCCAACAAAACAATTGTTAAGCCTTTTATCAAGTGCATGTCAAAATGAGTCAAGAGTATAAAAATGCAATTCACAGATGGGCGGAACAGTCTCCTCACGCTGACCCAGGAAGTTTGCCAGAAATGCATGAAGAGTGGTCAAGATTGCTGCCAGAATTCAGCCTAGTGGTCGGGGTGGAAATGAAGTTCATAGACTAATACTCTCCACATTTATAGCCATGTGGTTCTTTATCATGTATCATTAGATTAACAATGCCTTGTGGACTGTGGATCATATTATGAGTATTGGAGATCCCCAATAAAATACAAGTCTTTCCTTAGCAAATTTGTTGTCTGACATGATAACCAAGCCATTTAACAATGCTGTCATGTCATTGACTCAGTGACGTGATTCTTATATGATTGGATGATGAGCCCTAAGTCATCTGGAGGTATTGATAGGATCCTCTGAGTTTAATATGATTAATGATTAATTGAGCGCCTCAAGATGAGGTGATCTTGAGTTGTTGGGAAATCGCCTCATATTAGGCGATCATGAAATTAAGAAATGAAGAGTTTCCAGAATCAATGATATACAGCGAATTAAATTACTAAGCAGTGGAAATGGTATCATCCAAAGTTGCTATGGTATAGGCGAGTTGAGATGATTAAGAAAAGGAGGTTCTTTATTAGTTTAGAGTAAGTTGAACAGCGAGGATCTGCTGTATTGATTATATTAAATAAAAGAGGGTTGTGGGAGTGAGTGCAACATATTTATTGAAGTTTATTCTGTTGTTTCAAGGACAACAATCATCACATTGTTGGTCCTAATTGCTAAGTGGGTTATTATGTGCAAAATCCTTCAGCATATCTCTTGAATACCGCCAATTTTATGACAGTGGTGCTCACTACAGGGGCCCTTTGAGCAATTATAAAATGATAAAAACTCAGTTGCCAGCTATGTTTCATTCATGTTGTTTTGATAAATATTATACACAACACACTGGGCCAGTTGTCTATGTGGATCTGAAACTGGCGTTGGACGCTGTGCTTAAAAAACAAGATGAGCTGCTCCAGGAGGCAGCTGCAATAAGTTGCCTCCATTTGATTGTGAAGGGAATATTCATGGGTTCTTTAAGTAATTTGAAATTGTGACTGAAGGAGCCTCATATTGGTAGAGAGCGAAACTGTTGATTTCTACCTTGAATGTCAGAAGTGCTGATCAAGTTGTCTGTTACCTTTCAGGAAGTTAAGTTACATACCAAGAAGTCAAAAAGATGGTGCTGCGGTTGTTTGGTGGAACTGCAAAGATGTCACACTGGAAGGCTGAGTTTTTGACCATCGGGTTTCAGTGGAATGAGTTTCTCACCCTTTTTGCTGAGCAATTTATGGTGGAAGCTCACATGCTAATTGGCACTGGAATTCCATCCAAATCTGACATGTGTTTTGTAATGACTTCTTATGTGAAGCCATACCATGAGTTATATAACGTTATGACCCTAATGTTGGATGAAGATGTACCGTTGCTTAGAATTGTTCAGTTTCTGCGCCTCATATCAGCCGACTTCCATCCACCTAATACTGAGTGGAATCTTTCCACTACCACCGCCAAATCATCTTACTTGGTTAAACTTTGTCTGTTTAGTTCAGTTTCCACAAAGTTACCCTCAGCAGTTAAACGTCCACCCCATACCTGCTTATTGTCCCTGTCCCAACTATTGCCCTAAACCTGTTTATGCTGATCACTTCCATATCAACTCTTGACATGGCTTATTTCACATTAATCATGGACGTGGCCCTATGGGGTCAGCTGTTTCAAATGCAGTCAACAGGGGCATCTGGCATGATGGTGCAATAATTAACAGGTCTCTTGTGTACAGCCGGAACAGTACTTCCAGGGAAAAGTCAGAGCGGAGTAGAGATGGGACTCTCTACCTCCGTTATACCAAACCAAAACGTTCCACCTGAACCCATTTTAAAATAATCGGCGTAAGTTCCCTCATACAATGAGTCATTTTTTATCAGCAGCCAGTTGAGGGAATCTTTTGACATGAGTGCAGTCTACAGCTATGGCGTAAGAGGGGTCTCAGATGCAGGTTGAGCCATATGCTTGCCAAATGTTCAACCAAGTTTCCCCTGAAGAGTTAGACCCCTCCTCAGATGTACCTTTCTTGCAAGGAGTAAGCGTCGCTCTTCAGGTAAACACTATTATAAAACAGTACCCCAGAATTAGTGAAAGGATTACGTGTTTCATTGGAAACAGAGACTCCATAAATGTCCACGTTATAAAGAGTTAGACTCATCTTACTTTGAATGTACTTACTGCAACATGGTTGTATCTAAGACCTGAGTCCGGCCATCATAGATACTGGTGCCCCTGTCAATATAGTCTTCACCAAATTGGTGGCCAGGAGAAATTAAAACCTGATGTGGAAGACTGGATGATATAAGGCACTGCTGGAGCAGAAAATACGATCTCTTAGGGAGCATACAGTGCGCTTCCATTGCAGTTTGGTGCTATTGTTGTGGTAGCTCCAGCTATAGTGTTACCAAATAGCAATTACAATCTATTAATTGGAACTGCCTTCTTGCGACACTATGAGGCTGTCATTAATAGGACGGATGAGACTTTTGAGATATTGGGTCATGCAATCCCAATTAAAATCACCTCTAGCGGAGTGCCAAATGATCTGGTGCATATGGGGAATATCAATATAGCTTATAGCGACGGAGTAATCCCTGTGCGCTACCATTGATAAAAGGGCAAAACCTGACCCCTTCCCAACAGATGTTTTGATTTATCAAGGGCTGCCGCTCAGAGCTGCTGGACCTATATCTATTCCATCTGGGCATCAAGTTATAGTGAACACTGATTTAGTGATTAAAGTTCTAGACGGACTTTATGGGGAAGTTATTAGGCTGTATCAGCAATTGCAGTTTATGCCCATATGGTCCCAGACATTATATTACCTGGGAAGGGGGAGGTCAAAGTTTTGCTTGCAAATCTACAAACGGAATCACTGCAAATCCACCGCCACCAAATAGTGGCGTATTTACACTTAATCCCCGTTGGGGAGGTTCTTTTGGTTCATGAGTTTGGGCCGCAAGAGGAATTTGGTCTGCCTTTCAAACAACAGCTCAGTGTAATGGCAGTTGTATTGCGCGATGAATTAATGAGGCTGTCAGAACCACAGAAGGATCGAGCAATTGCTTTATTTCCAAAATATAAAAGAGATTTTCGCTGTTTACAACCATGAATTATGATGCGCGCAGGGAGAGGTTCATAGGATGAACACTGGTGTTCATCCTCCCATCAGGTCAAAGCCAATCCGCCAATCAAGGGTAGCAGAAGAAGTAGTAACTGAGGAAATTGACAAGTTGTTAGTGCAAGGGATGCTTGAACCATCAATTAGTCCATGGGCTTCTCATTTTCTTATTGTAAAAAGAAAGATGGTACTAACTGTGTAGTAATTGACTACCAAAAGCTCAACAGCATCACCAAAAAGGGCTCATATCCCTTACCATGTGTCGCAAAATCGACCCTGGGCTCCACTAGTGTGCCAGGCCAACCAGTATGATGACTGGTGGCCCTTTGCTATTTCGCCTTCATTGGTGTACCAACCCCTATAAGTCCTGCGTCCAACCTACCAACTAACCACCAATGGCTTCGCCTTTAGCCCAAGCGTCCTCAGCGTGTGCCCTGGCAAGTCCTGTTTCCTTGCTTGGTGACTCAGGCACTTCTGCACTGCCCCACCCTTGCAGCCCTTCACCAACCCATCTGGGCATGCCCCAGCGAGTCCATCCTCCTCCTTGGGCGGCTATGGCACCTCCTGAGCTGCACCCCGCAGGGTTGGCGGCTTGTCAGCTCATCCGCTGGTAGCCAGCTGGCCAGGTTCCCGCTGGTTTCTCATAGAGAGAAGGCATGGGAGCTGCAGCGCCAGCCACTCCAGGTGTGATCACCCGCGCCTATTGGGGATCTTCTATACCACCTTCCCATTTTAGTTGCACTAAGCTACTTTAAACAAACAGGAAAGATGGCAAACGAGAGATGTTTATTAGGAGGGAATGAATGACTATATCATACTACTTTCAGGGCTACTGCGCCCAAGTACTCTTTGGCCAATCATCTGCTGGAAAACCCATTGGCCTCTTGATTCCAAACCTCTATCAGATCGTAAACTATTCATTCATACTTTATAGCGATTCCCTCTTAGATCTGCTCATCTGATCACCGAATTAATAGGTCAATCCATCATCAGCTTAAGTCACTGGTTGATCGTATATAAACTCATAAATATTAGGATTTGAGCATCCTTAGCATGAGTCACCAGTGCTCTGAATTAGAAGATGGAACCATTTTGGATGATTCATAACGGATTCATCAGCTTTCTGCTGGAAACTCCCAAAACGATCTTTGGATGGCATTACAGAAGCAAACGCAGCTTCCGTCAAACCTAAACTTGATCAAATATATAACATTAAATGTATCAAAATAGGCGATTAGCCGGCAATTACGCCTGACTAACAGAAACCCCTAATTTTGGATACTATCAGAAGGATTCATCTGGTTAAAATCCTGAAATTGCCCTCCACTTAACCAGATGATATCCTTCTTCACGACCCACCCCAATGGTGGGTCAAGACCTCCCAGCGCCCTCACAAAGGAGCGCTGGTCTTAACCAGTGTCAAAAGCCACTCTGTAACCAAAACCTCCAACTACTCAAGCAGCCCACCAGCAAAACCTCCTGTAGTGAGTACCAATGTCGCTAAATCAACCCTAGGCTCCGCTAGTGTACCAGGCCAACCAGTATGAAGACTTGTGGCCCTTTGCTATTTCGCCTTCATTATCATACCAACCCTTATAAGTCCTACGTCCAACCTACCAACTAACCACCAACGGCTTCGCCTTTAGCCCCAGGCGTCCTCAGCGTGTGCCTCGGAAAGTCCTTCCCCCTTCCTGGGCGGCTCAGGCACTTCCACACTGCCCCATCCTCACAACCCTTCACCAACCCATCTGGGCATGCCCGGCGAGTCCATCCCCTTCTTGGGCAGCTATAGCACCTCCCATGCTGCACCCCGCTAAGGTTGGCGGCTTGTCAGCTCATCCGCTGGTAGCCAGCTGGCCAGGTTCCCGCTGGTTCCTCATAGAGAGGAAGCATGGGAGCTGGCAGCGCCAGTCACTCCAGGCGTGATCACCTGCGCCTATTGAGGATCTCCTATACCACCTTCCCCACTCTAGTTGCACTAAGCTACTGAAAACAAACAGGAAAGATGGCAAATGAGAAAGGTTTATTAGGAGGGAATGAACAACTATTTATACTACTTTCAGGGCTACTGCACGTAAAGTACTCTATGGCCAATCATCTACCAGAAAACCCATTGGCCTCTTGATTCCAAACCTCTATTAGATCGTAAATTATTCATTCATATTTTATAGTGATTCCCTCTTAGATCTGCTCATCTGATTACTGAATTAATATAAGGTCAATCCATCCTCAGCATAAGTCGCTGGTCAATCATATATAAACTTATAAATAAATAGGAATTTGAACATCTTCAGCATGAGTCACCGGTGCTCCAAATTAGATGACAGAACCATTTTGGACAATATATAATGGATTCATCAGCTTTCCGCTGGAAACTCCCACAACGATCATTGGATGGCATATTGGCAGCAAACGCAGCTTCTGTCAAACCTAAACTCAAACAAATATATAACATTAAATAGTATCAAACTAAGCGATTAGCCAGCAATTATGACCAACTAACCAAAACCCTAATTCAGATACTATTGGAAGGATTCATCTATTTAAAATCCCAACACCATGGATTGATGACACTTTGGATTGGCTAGGAGGAGATCGTTTTCTCAGCAATAGACCTGATCTTGGGCTACTGGAAAATCAAGTTGACACCACTGGAGGAGAAGAAATGCGCTGTAATCCTATCCAAAGGTCTTTTTTCAACCACTTGGATTCCACAAGGGCGGTGTAATGCCCCAGATACGTTTCAACGGGCAATAAACACTATTATTGGGGACCTAAAGCTGTCATGCATCCTTGTATACCTCAATAAAATTAATGTTTTCTCCTAAACCTTCTCCGAACACCTCGACCATTTAGGCAGTATCGAGCCAGCTCTCTGATGCAACATCAAGATCAAGCCCCGAAAATGCCATTTCTTCAAGGACCAGCTGTAGTACATGGGGTTTGTGGTTGATACCACAGGGCTGAGACCTCAACCGGCCAAGGTGGAAGCTATTTGAAGAATGACTCCACCCAACAGCAGGAGGGATATACAGGTATTTTTGGGAATGGTCAAATATTACCGGCACTTCATCCCTAACTTCAGCTGTAATGGGGGCCCAATATTTCAGTTATTAAGAAAGGACACCAAGTTTGAATGGATGGAACGTCAACAATGTGCTTTTGATATGCTTCTAATGGCATCGACCAGTGCACCAGTGTTATGCTATACCAATCTCAAAAAAGAGTTCATTGTTCAGACGCATGCATGCCTTTCCGTTGTAGGGGCAGTCCTATCCCAAAAAGATGAGGAAGGAGAAGAGCACCCCATAGCATACTGTAGTCATAGTTTGAACAGCCATAAGCGCAATTATACCATGACCAAGTGATAGTGATTGGAAGTGATCTAAGCCTATAAGAAATTTTGGGTGTATTTGCATGGGGGTAAATTCAAAGTTATAACGGATCATGCCTTGTTAAGCTGGTTACAGAATCTTAAGAGCCTGAAGGGCATCTGGCCCAATAAGCTCTTAAACTGCAGGATTCAGTTTTAAAATTCTTCACTGACCCAGAGCAAAACAATAAAAATGCCGATTGTTTATTGAGATTACCCATAATTGCAGTTATGGCAGATCTGAGTGATATAATGTTTGATAAGATGCTTAGCGGCAAGTATGACGATGAACTGCCTCCAGTCATCAAGGTATTGGATGGAATAAGGGCCAATACGTTCCAAAATATAGGGGAATTATATAAGCGGATAGGGGACACTACCATGAATATCCTAAGACCTCTTCCCGCACAACTGTTATCATGAGCGCACATAGGGCCATTGAGCATGGTGGCGTGTGCAAGACAATGGGATTATTGCATCCTTGGTATCACTGGGAAAGCATGAACTTCAATGTGCTTGATAATATCTCCTCCTGTCACCAGTGCCAAGTGGAAAAGCCGTTCCATCAAAAGACCTCATAATGGTTAGTGAAGCCACACTTTGCTTGCATACGGTTTCCCTAGATGGTGTGAGCCCTCTACAACGGGAGCTAATGAGTCCAAGTACATTTTGGTGGCAATTGACCACTTAACCCGGTGGGTTGAAGCCATGGTGATACAAGACTTAGTGGCTGTCACATTGGCCAAATTCATAATGGAATGCATTATTCAGCGGCATGGCTGCCCTCAGTCCCTCCTTACTGATAATGGTAATAACTTCACTTTCTCATCCTTCCAAAGCTTAATGAGCTAATGGCCATATGTAGGGTTCTGACAACTCCATACCACCCCAAGTCTAATGGAATGGTCAAGTGCATCAATGGGTCTTTAATGGACATAAACCATATATTAGTAGCAGATTGACCCTCAGAGTGGAGCTCCCTTCTGTCCACCGCCATCTTTGCCTATAGTATTAGTTATTATTCCGCCATGGGGAAGAGTCCCTTTCAATTACTATACGGCTAACACCCTGCCCTTCTGGCGCTGCTATACTCCTGTGTAGAAGATACTGGTGGAATGGATCCCCAATGTTATTTAATGACTCTTGCTGACACTTTAATCACATTTGCAAACTAAAGCATACTCGTTCAGTTTAGCCAAGAATTAAACTCAAGCTGCTGATCAGGTATGGCGTAGCAGGTTAGCGCAGTTCAAAAATGGGGACATGGTTCTATTCCACAATCAACACAGCTTCAGGCAGAAACACAAGTTGGCCAGTATCTGGATTGGGCCATTTGAAGTTATTGAGAAGACAGGTACGGATGCATATACTATCAAGAACCCCGCTAGCAGTCGGTGTAAGTCCAGGGGAACGTCCCCTGTGCGTAGATAGTCACTCTTTCCATTTCTGAACAAAAAGTTCAAAGAGGGTGGCCTTGCCCCTCGTCACACAGGACGACCTCACCCACATGGTAGTTGAGCATTGGGTAACAGCCTTCCCTCTATGGACCCCTCCCCAGTACCTTCATCCACCATAGCTGAATTTGTTAGACAGATTATGGAGTACTGTGCCAAGATTGCTGATTAAAGTCAATTGCTCAAAAACTAATGGAAATTTAGCCTGACAGTCAGAATCTGCATAGCCATAGAGAAATGAAGATTAAGTTATTGGCTGGAGTCGCCAATGGTTTTGATTCGCTCAGCAGTGCGATCATCAAAATTAACCCCCTCTCAAAATTGTTGGGGATGATCCCTGACATGAAGTTAGTAGCATCGGACATCATTGACAATAGTTCAAAGCTCCCTTCTGGCAAATTGGGAGTTACAGCTGACACAACACTTCTGACCAAATAAATGTCCCAGTGACTGGGCACAGGCGGGTTGGGCATCCCAAACCTGTTCCAAACCAATTGGGACTTCCCCTACATGGGTGGCCTTGGGGATTCCCGCTGCTCATTGGGCAGACGCCATCACACTAACCATCAAAAAAGCAGTTGAGGCTTGGTTCAGGTGATCAAGTTAAACCAACAGTGACTCAGCCTGCCACAAAATTCTTTGATGTCAGTTCCCAGTTAAATTATCTGTTCCCAATTCCCCAAATAATTTGCTGGTTAGGTCAAACTTGTGAAACCCAATCCCAGCTTGTTTCCCTTCTAAATCGACTACTATTTAATCAGTCTCATCACACTGAAAAATTGTTGGTCTTTTTCTTTCTTCATTCTTCATTAAAAACCTTTCCCTAAATTTAGTTTAATATGTTGAAAAATAAACCGCCTTTTCCATCAGCACTCACACACCCCTTGGGGTTAATGGCCATATTCATCTGGTGTTTTTTTATGTGTCTGTATGAGATTCTGGCTCACCAGCAGTTATTGGCGAAACTCCTTTCTTGTTTCATATCTGTCATACCAGCAGCAGTGCTTTTGGCATTCTGGTTTACCATTCAGATTCTTCAGCAACTAGTCTGTCAGGCTGGTCTAATTCTAACTTGCTGTTTGCCTGACAGTCAGATCATCAACCAAGTACATGCGAAGTTCTCCAGGCTTATAAGCAATAGGAGCCTTATCATCCAGTCAAAGGGGGGGTAATGTCACAATTATGATTGGATGTTAAGCCCTAAGTCATTATGGCAGAATGTTTAGGATCCTCTGAGTTTAATATGAGTACTAATTATTTGAGCGCCTCAAGATTAGGTGATATTGGGTTGTTGTAAAATCGCCTTAAACTAGGTGATCATAGAAATTAACTAATGAGGAGTTGCTGGAACCAATGAGATACAGAAATTAAATTACTAAGCCATGGAAACGGTATCATCTGAAGTTGCTATGGTATAGGCGAGATGAGATGGTTGAGTGTTGGGAATTTTTCCCATATTCCCAGCCTGCTAGATTACCTGGTGTTGCTAGGGGAAAATTTCCTAAGGCGAAGTGAATCAGAAATTGGTTGGCCTGAGTTTTGGAGGAACTACGTTATGGATTTTGGGATATTCACCTGGTCATATCCATTGGGAACCGATCCAGATGAATACCTAGCATCTCATCAGGCAGAGTAGCCGACTTAATAGGGGCATCTGATAGTGATTAACTATCAGGTGTACCAATTGGGATTGGTCAGGTTTCATCACCGAATGATTGGGAATGAATAGCAAGTTGCGAGGCAAGTGATGCCGCCTGCAACTAGTGAGTCAATTGGTTAGTGAAGTGACCTGCCATAATAGTAATAAGTCCCATTACCTAAGCAGGTCGCTAGCCAATTATGGTTGGTTCGCTTGGATTGAGAGGAAAATGTTAGGGACATGTTTTCTGACTCTTTCCGTTTGAGGTCTCAAGGATGTCCAATGACGGAATCCTAGCCAGGATGGGGAAGACCATCACTGCTGAGACAAGGAAGGGTGATTCAATGGCAACGGCTGCCATTTCATCAAAGTGGTGTCAAGTGAGGGTTAGACAGCTGAATCCCCTACTATATAATTCCCTGGGATTTACTATGATAAAAAACACATTAGAAACCTCATTTAGTAAAACATTATTATCTACAGTAATATTGTTGATTTGGTGTATAGTTAGACTATCAGCTTCTATTATGAGGTTCCACTCAAGAATATTATTGCAGAAGGCAATATTTGAAAACTATTAGAGAGAAGAGTAAAAATCTGAGCGGGGATCTAGAGATGAAGGGAACCACAATCAGGGATAGTTGCTGACTGTGTGTTGGGCTGAAAGAGACTGTCACTGGAGTATCTTGATGAAGATTGGGTGGACAGGAATATAGGGAATGAATCCCTATGATTATGACTTACATAGTATTTAATTGGAAGTACTGGCTGAAGCGTTGAGCCAAATAATAGTTCAAACTCAATTACAGAAATTATTCTCCATACTATTATTGATTAATACATTCTATACAACATGATGAAGTGCATGAGAAAATCAAAACTGTGCAGTAAAAAGGGTACTGGGTTGACAACTGATAATCAACACTAGAGTAATTTTCACATTGAGAAAAGGAGGTTTTTAATAGTTTAGAGTAAGCGGAACAGCAAGGATCCGCTGTATTGATTATATTAATTAATAGGGGGTTATGGGAGCGTGTGCTCCATATTTATTGATGTTTAATATGTTGTTTCAATAATGACAATCATCACATTGTTGGTCTTAATTGCTAAGTGGGTTGAACCTTGTGCAAAATTCTTCAGCATATCTCTTGATTATCACTGATTTAAAACACTCAGGATCTTCGAACCTGGGTTCTTTACAGATTAACAAAGCTTATATGGACTTATGCGTAACCTCCTGACCTGCTGGTATTGAGTGCGTTGATCAAGGCCATCAAACTAGAACTGCTCATTTGTGCAGTGCAACCAATTCAACCCCTCAAGTGCTTAAGCGTGCAATGTAACAGTGATATGTTTCACTGCATGCCCTCAGACAAAGTGGCTCGCCAGATGCTGGGAGCCCTGCAGAGCTCAAATTACAAGCAACCTTATATGGAGCCATTAATGCTTCTGATGACCAAATTTATTTGGCACTATTGGACACCTTTAGGGCGAAGCTTATTTCTGAGACCGCACCCAGTTGTACCAAATTTTGCACCTGAAAAGTCACCTCCATTACTTTTCATGATTGTTTCATCCACGGTGGCAACTCCAGCATTAAGGCTGCTACTCTTGTTCAAATTTTTTAACAATGAGAGTTGGCCATGAGTTTGGAGGAACATATTAAGGCCTTCCATCAACTATAAGAGTTCCTCCAACCACCAGCGGACACTGTCATTGATGCATTCTGAGCTTCTCACAACTAAGGAGCAGGATTTCACATGGCTATGTACAATGGACCCCAAAACTTAGAAGGGGCGTACAAACTGGCTCAGTTGATTGAGGAACGCCCTGGAATCCAACCAATAAAAATCAATTACCTTATCACACACATCTGGTATATCAAACCAACACCATCCGCTCATTTAAACAGATTATTGTAATGTTTGACAATGAGGTAAATCTAAGCAATGAAATAAATATATAACCACGTCCAATAATGGTTAAGCATCCAACACCAGTCCGGCGGAATCTGATCAGAAAGGCGTCTCCTCTCATGTTCCAGAGATTTTGGCCCTCGCTCCTTACATCCCTCCAATGGTTTGGGCTGGAGAGGTTATGAGATATTAGCCTCGGGTAATTCATTCCTAGAACACTATATTGATACCACGCAACACGACCAGCCCATTCTCTTATCACAAGAATCAGCCAACCAGCATCTGGAGGTTTCAGGGATTATAGTAATTTAGGGCAGCCCACATGGACTTAGGCTCATGAAACTAGTTGGTGATGTATTAGACAGAGCCCCAGGAACCATATTCATACCAGTGAATCACTAGGCCCCACACTGTTCCCCTGTCATTTGGAAACAATGGAACAAGTTGAGGAGGATTATCATCATAATCTCATAATTAAAGAACTCCTCACATACTCTCACTGATAAATTCATCAGACATCACATCAGCCCGACTCTCATATGATTGGGCTGCAGCAATGCCTTCCAAATTTATTAACTAATCACTGAATTATTCCACTATTGCAACCACCACTACAGGAGTATGTGTCTTATACTGCTTAAAAAATCAATCATGCTTATTTCTTATTTGATGCGGACATTACAGTTTGTTCTAGATGGGCGTTGATGAATGCACTGTTTGACATAGGAGCGTCAAGAAACTTTACCAATAATAAAATGGAATAAGCATTAGACCTGGTAGCTACCACAGTGGCGCCCATCACGGGGCCTCTAAGATACCAATGGTCACCCTGCCTCTATGCGAGATTCTACACTTCTTGGCCCATAAACATGAATTTCATAACAATTTCTCAGAGATTATGGACCTACTCTACCTATAACCCTGGGGGTAGGATGGTGGTGACGACAGTTTTTCAGCATAAAACTTGAGCGAGATATGCTCTCCTTTTTAACATAATATCACTCTGTCAAAGTTTTCTCTGCTCCCCACGTTGGCAAAAAAAAAATTCTCTGGTGGCCATAATGGAATACTCCACCTTTAGTGAGGTAGCTGATCTACCCACAATGCCCTCAATATTAGAACAATACAAAGGTTTCTTTGATGTGGAAAAGGAGAACCGCTTGCCACCCTACTCAGAGCTTTACATTGAATTCCACCTCACGGTACCTCTCATTAAGATCTACTGCCCACTCTATACATATACTGCCGCTGAGGATCATTCATTGAAAATTTGGATCGATGATATGATGGCCAAAGGATAGTTAAGAAAAAAGACCTCGCCAGTGTCATCCCCAATGGTATTCGCCCAAATCTGATGGCACCTTGCAACCTTGTGTAGATTATGGCCACTCAACGTCACAGTGCCAGATCTGTAACATCTCCCACTCAAGGCTGTAATCTCATAATCAATTTCTGAGTCAAAAGTCTTTTCCAAATTAGACTTAGTAAAGCCTTACACCAAGTACAAGTAAATCAGGGCCAAGAGCGGCTGACAGCTATCCGCATATACCATGACATATTCCAGTTTAGGTCATGCTGTTTAAGCTAAAAATGCACCTGCTTTTTCCAGAGTGTTATGACCACATGTTAGGCGACCTCCTCCTTACATGCCCTGGTGTATATTGATGACATCCTGATCTATTCCCCAACACCAAAACAGCACGAGAAGGATTTGGTGGCAGTAGAGGCTGCGTTGCAGCAAGGACTGCATGTGAAGCTGCCAAAATGTGAATTTTTAAAGACAAAGTGCATTTCTTTAGAATGTGATACTCAAAAATGGTCACGTCTTGCTCCCTCCAAACTGGAAGCAATAAAAACGTGGGCAAAGCCCACTACCCATAAGCAGTTCTGCAGCTTTCTGGGATCCATCAATTTGTTAAAAAAATTAACCCTGCAATCTCGGAACTAGCCACACCCCTCACCCACTAGTAGCAAAAACGCACCATTCATCTGGATTGCCAATAAACCAGTGGCCTTTGAAGCCATCAAAGAGGTTTCATTTGGCACCAGCTTTGAGACATGCCAATGAAGATAAACCATTTTATAGTAGCATGTGATGCCTTTGACACAGCCGTGGGGGCAATATTTCCACAGGAGCATGATGGCCGCAAAAACCCATTGACATAGCTCTCTAGGAAATTTACAGTATAAATCATTATGGGAAACATATGATAAAGAGCCGGCCACGGTATCATGGGCAATGATGCACTGGCGTTATTTGCTACAGGGAGCAAAGCACATGGCGATAGTGCATATGGATCACAAATCACTTATATATTATCACAAGCCGCAGAAATTAGCACACAGACAACCTAGGACACAACGTGACCTGCTCAACTTCAACTTTAAGTATGA
Source organism: Massospora cicadina (assembly GCA_022478985.1). Lineage (NCBI taxonomy): Eukaryota > Fungi > Entomophthoromycota > Entomophthoromycetes > Entomophthorales > Entomophthoraceae > Massospora > Massospora cicadina. The sequence goes on along the minus strand of JAKSZP010015908.1, from coordinate 118,967 downwards.
GTTTTTCAAAGACTTATACACATATTCTAGATATACTGAGCAGGAGCCTGGCGGTCGAGCCAATCCCATAAAAGGGGTCCAAATTAGTTACATCAATTCACCCCAAACAGGAGCTTCCTGGACTATCAGCGTAACAAGCAATTATCAATGCCATAGTATTCCTACAACACCCAAAAACCACTCCCCATGGCCATATCTGAACCCTCAAATAACACCATGGGCCCTGCGTGATAAGACACCTCCAAACCAAACTAGCATTTAGTACTAATGATCACCTCCTGGACGCAGTACTGGATTCAAAAGCAGAAACTATCAAAGGAAAAGTGCTAGGGGACCAAAAACAGGAGGGGAAAAGCCCCTCAAGTTGGTACTTAAAAGATGATAGGGTGATTTATTTCTGATAATTCGTATGGGTACTAGAAAGTTTACATTCTTAAGTCATAAAGGAACAATACAATCCATTAATAATGGGACACCTCAGAGGAAGAATACTACCAACCTGATAAAAAGAGCATATGACTTAAATTGATTGACAAAAGATGTGCTGGCTTTGATAGAACGTTGTATAACCTGTGCGCAATCCAAATCTTACAGAGGGGGAGAAATGGGCTTTTACATCAACAGAAATAAGCAATGGGACCATAGATGATGGTATCAGTTGACTTTTTAGTTAACCTGCTGTTAAAATTTACTCTAGTGTTGATTATCAGTTGTCAACCCAGTAACCTTTTTACTGCACAGTTTTGATTTCCTCATGCACTTTGTCACGTTGTATAGAATGTATTAATCAATAATATTTTGGAGACTATAATCCATAGTTAAGTTTGAACTATTATCTGGCTCAATGCTTCAGCCAGTACTTCCGATTAAATACTCTGTAAGCCGTACTTGTAGGAATTTGTTCCCCTATATTCCTGTACATCCAATCTTCATCAATATACCCAAGTGACAGTCTCTTTTGGCCTAAAACACAGTCGGCAGCTATCCCTGATTGTGGTTCCCTTCATCTCTAGATCCCTGATCAGATCTTTACTCTTCTCTCTGAGAGTCTTCCAATTATTGCCTTCTGCAATAATATCCTTGAGATGGAACGTCACAATAGAAGCTGATAGTTTAACTATACACTGAATCAACAATATTACTGTAGATAATAATGTTTTACTAAATGAGGGTTTTTAATGTGTTTTTATTATAGTAGATCCTAGGGAATTATATAGTAGGGGATTCGGCTGTCTAACTCTCAGTTGATACCTCTTCAATGAAATGGCAGCCGTTGCCATTGAATCACCCTTCCTCATCTTGGCAGTGATAGTCTTCCCCATCCTGGCTAGGATTCTGTCATCGGACAGCCTTGAGATCTCGAACAGAAAGAGTCAGAAAACGTTTCCCTAACGTTTTCCTCTCGATCCAAGCAAACCAATCATAATAGGCTAGCGACCTGCTTAGGTAATGGGACTTATTACTATTATGGTAGGTCACTTCACCAACCAATCGACTCACTAGTTGCAGTTGGCATCACTCGCCTCACAACTCACCATTCATTCCCAATCAGTCGGTGATGAAACCTGACCAATCCCAATTGGTACACCTGATAGTTAATCACTATCAGATGCCCCTATTTCATCGGCCACTCCACCCAATGAGATATTAGATATTCTACTGGATCAATCCCTGATGGATATGACCAGGCAAATATACCAAAATCTCCCAAACGTAGTTCCTCCAAAATCTGGGCCAACTGATTTCCAATTCACTTCGCTTTAGGGAATTTTCCCCTAGAGACACCAGGTATTCTAGCAGGATGGGAATATGGGCAAAAATCCCAACACATCCCCCCTGTTGCCTAGATTTCCAGCGAGAAAAGAACTGGGGCATGAGAACACCGCTTCAGATACCTGGTCAAATACTTCATTGGTTCAAGCAGAGTACACTCATTAATACTCAACGCTGCTCAGGATGAACTTCAGCATACAGCGTTCTTCCTCTTTTTCCTCGCTACCACTCTTCTCAGAGTGCGGTCCCCATGACATTCTGTCATGCTAGGCTGATCAAGTTAATCATGACTATGTTAGTCCAGGGATCCAGGTTTCCCCCTGTCAGGGTATAAGACCCTCTGTCATATTCAGGATTCAAGGTCCGGCATCCTTGAATTCCCAATTTTTCTCCTCATCCTAGACAGGAGACTTGCCATCAATGATAAATTTCCCACTTAATTAATAATACTTATTTCTATTGGCCCTAGTTATTTCACTCATAACCTCTTGGCTGTAAGTCAACCCTAATTCTTACCTTGGAAAGCTTATCTCATTAACCATGAAATTAATTTCCCCAAAATTGGAGCCTAATGGATTATAGAGTGCTTAATGTCAACTTCTATATAAGTCTGACATCCCCCTCTCATCCAGCTCATATGTCGAATTCCAAATCTCGCTAGCAGCAGCTCCTCAACAGTCTATCTGATCCAGACCTCTGTCTCTTCCAGCAGATGAGTCAGGATGCTCAACAGAACCTCTTCTATGGTCCTTCCAGGACACATACGCCTAGTTTGGTGCAAGCAGCTAGTCCTTCCATTGAATTACCAGAAACACTAACTAGTCCCTCCAAAACCAGGCTGGTCATCGTTTCAAACAACTCTCAGCTGACTCTTCCCTTGCAGTCAATTCCAGAGTTGGACTTCAAAACCCTCCTGGATTTGGCTTCTTTTGCTGATGCTCCAAACATCATTGTAGATGCTCCAGAGATTATGCCAGTTACTCTGGATCATTCATTCCTGGTTGGGTTGGATTTGCTTCCTGAATTCCTCTTCTGACTCAATCAATTTTACAAACTCGCTGTACTGGTTTCTGAGCTCTCAATTGGTAGTAGAATACACTTTGAGCTCCCCTATGCTGAACTCTGGGCCCAATTCACCGAGGATTTGACATTAGTGCTGAATCCCTCTGATCTGGATAACCTTCTGGATCGGGATACTGCCACTTATGCTCTTCACTTTGCTGGCCAAGTTCTTTGAAGTTGGTCGATGAAGCTTCCAGCCTCATCTGGATTCCACCAGTCATTCAGATTTAGTTTCCATGAAGCCTTTAGTCGCCATTTTCAGGATGCAATCTGCTCTTTGCATGACTACCTCTTCTCTGGAGCATTCTCACTACTATCTTCTGTTGATGGCATTCATTGGGGGCATGATTCAACAACCCCCTCGAGTATTCCTTCTTCGCTGCCAGCCCACATGTCCAGTGTCCTTGATAAAGCCCGTCAGCAGGCGCTCAAGACAAATCTTCTAGCTCCAGTGCCATATCAGGATTACTCAGGGTTATTTGTCATATGCCTCTTCCTTTATTGCTGCTTTCTTCCCCGCTCTAGGTTTCACGATTAGCATCTTCTGACATTTCAATTTCCCTTCACCTGGTCATTTTTTCTATGGGATTGGTGTCCGCTCAACAAACAAGGTTTTGTGTAGGTCTTGCCCTAGCAAGCATCCAATCACATATTGATTTTGACAGGATATTTATTCCTACCGCGATCCATCCTCCTTCCCCCAAGAGGCAACATAGGCGGAATCATCCCCATACTGAGGAAAATCAATAAATTTTTTTGAAAATATATTGGCTTTTTTATCTATGCATTTTTTAAAAGAAATTTCCCAATATCGTTTATCAATCTTTTATCTTTATTTTTCTTTTTTCCTATGGGACTTGACCTTTTTTTGGTTCAGCGGTCCATCTTTTCCCCCAAACTGGATCCTGGGCACTTAAACCTACCAGTTTTCCATTGTTCAGAGGTCCTTTTTTCGGACTTAACCATCTAGATTGGTTCAGAGGTCCTTTTTTCAGACTTGACCTAATCATCAGGACATGACCAACTTAATGGTTCATCGGTCCTTTGGGAACTCTTTTATTTTTTCCTTGATCCAACGCTTTAGATACTTAGCGTGGACTTGATTTACAACTCTTCCATCCAAGAGATTCTTGATGGAGAAAGCATTGGTCACTGTCTTGGCAATTACTTTGAATGGACCTGACCACAATGCATCCAATTTGTTCTTTCATCTGAAACATGCATATCACAATAGGCGACTCTTTCCCCAATTCAATATTCTTCTAATGCCAGTTGGTTCTTTCATCCATCAATTTCGCTGGTATCCTTTTCTTCAAGGTTGTATTGAATGCTTGCGATTGCATATCAATCAGGATACTCATCAGTCAGTTCAAGTATTGCTCAGTACTCATCCCCGATGTAGGTTCTACCATCAAATATAAAATCAGCAGCAACGCGGCCTTTCCTCCATATAGAAAATTCAAATGGCGTCTTTCCCATCACCATATGATGACTAATGTTGTAGGCAAACATCACCAAACTCAGGTATGTTCCCCACGCAGAAGTTCTCCCTGTGACTATCTTCCTCAGCGTTGCGGCTAGCATCCCATTGACCCATTCTACCAGTCCATTTGTCTCCAGCTGGTATGGTACTGACATGACTCCTTGGATCCCCATTATTTCATTTAGCCTCAGGATCACATGAGATGTGAAGTTGGTCCCATTATTGCTCAGTAGGACTTGCAAACATCCATGCCAGTATACTACTTGATCCAGGATGAATCTCGCAGTACTGGTAGCGTCAACTCTTATAGGGCTTTTGTTTCAACCCATCTCATCAGATGGTCAATAGCAACTATGATGTACTTGACTCTCCCTGTGCTCATCGCCAATGGTCCCATCACATCAATGGATACCATGTGCCAGGAAAATCCAGGTCAGACCATTCAGTATTCAGTTGTATTCTTGTGTGGTTTGTGCAACTGGCACTCCACGCAACAAGCCAGATGATTTGCAACATTGCAGTTGATCAATTCCCAGTAATAATACTGGCGAATATGGTTGGTTGTTTTCCTCAGGCCTCCATGCCCAACAACCTTGTGAGCTGCTTGTACTATTGCTGCTCTTTCTGATGGTTTTGGGAATAATGGCCAGTTCCCATTTATTGTCTTGAATACTTGTCCATCCATAGTCTCAGTGTTTTCCATCACTTTTTGAAGCACACCTTGGATTTCTTAAGGCTAATCCTCGATTCTTCCTTTGACCATTCTCTGGAATAGCTCATCCACCTGTGGGTATACCAACTGGACCATGGCAACCGCGATAAGCCATCCGTGTTCTGATGAGAAGCCCCCACTTGGTGGACTATCTCATAATCATAAGCCTGAAGCTTAAGTGCCCATCGGGCCAGTCGTCCTTCCAGTTCTCTTAGATTGTGCAACCAACACAGCGAAGAGTGGTCCGTCACCACCTTAAAGTGCATTCTGTGGATGTACACCCAAAACTGCTTACATGCGTAAATGACTGCAAGGCATTCACGCTCAGTCACGGTGTAGTTCCTCTCAGCAGCTGAGAGTGTCCATCTCACATATGCCACTGGATGCTCATCCCCAAGTTTGTCTACTTGGCTCAGTATGGCGCCAATCGCTGTCAACAAAGCATCAGTTTGAATGATAAACTCCCAATTGAAATTAAGATATTTCAGAATCAGCGAATTTATCAAATACCGGCGTAACTCATCAAAGGAGTCCTGGGCCTCTTCATTCCATATGAATCCTTTTTCAGATCCTTCAATAAATGAAATAAAGGCTCGGCTATTCAGGTGAAGTCCCAAATAAATCTTCTGTAGTATCTGACCATCCCAAGGAATACTTGGATGTCTCAGACACTCTTTGGCACAGCCATACGCTCTATAGCTGCTATCTTCTGGGTTTGCGGCTGCAATCCATTTGAGTTGATCACAAATCCCAGGTATTCCAACTCTTTCTTGAAGAAGTGGCACTTCCTTGGCTTGATCTTCAGGTTAGCCGCGGACAGTCTCTTAAAAACTTCTTCCAAGTGGTGCAGGTGATCAGTAAACGTTCTACTGAACACATTGATATCATCCAGATATACCAGGACGCATGACAACTTCAGGTCGCTTAATATCGCGTCCATGGCCCTCTGGAACGTCGCGGGCACATTGCAAAGACCCTGGGGCATCCTTGTCAGCTGGTATAACCCCTGCGCGGTAATAATCGCGCATTTTTCTTGGTCTTCTTCTGGCAAGTCAATCTGCCAGTATCCTGAGATTAGATCCATCATGGAGAAATACTTCGCTTCTCCTAAATCAATCCAGCGCATTGTCAATCCTCAGTAGGGGATACAAATCCTTCTTCATAATTTTGTTCAGCCTCCGATAATCAATCACCACCATCCTTCTTCTTTTTTTAGTACTAGTTCCCAATCCATCCTTCTTCTTCACAATCAGAATCAGACTCACCCAGGGACTTGATGATGGAACTAGAAGCCCATGCTTCACTAGTTTGCTGATCTCATCCTCCACTACCACTTCAGCAGCTTTTGATCTTTGGATTGGTCTCATCCTTATCAGTAGATTTTCCCCAGTGTCAACCTTGTGAATTACATCTTGATGCATCCCAAATCATGGTCATCCTGAGCGAACACTTCCCAATATTTCTCAAATAATTTGAGCACCTCCTCCTTCTGCCCTTCTGGCAGATCAGCGAGCTGCTCTCAATCAACCAATAGGTTGATGCTTTTGGCCACCCCAGCAGGTAATCCCATTTCATTGAGAGACCCAAAATCATGGAATCATCTCAATTCTGCCATCAGGATCAGATGAATAAATGCAATGATCTGATTCCTCTTGATCTTCATCAGTTTTTCGCTCAAATTCGCCAGGAGAACTCATATTTCTCCATGGCCTGGCATTATTATCCCAGAGCCACCCATGGCTCCACTCTGGACTTCTTCCAGGGGCTTCTGACTTCTCCATACAACAGCTCCAGAATCTCCAAAGTCAACCCGGTGTCAACTATTATCTGCAATCTGGCTGGTATGGTCCTTTCCTTCTTGATCCTTAATGGAATTCCCCAGTTTTCTAGGATTTCCGCTGGCATTTCTTGTCACTTCCTACCAACTAATTGGTATCAAATCAGTACAATGCCATCATTGTATATCAGATTAATGAAGTTGTTTCTCTGATTCAATGGAGCTTCACCATCCTTCTGGTATACCAATGGTAACATCTGACCCAGGATGGTCAACGTATTATCCTTGAAGTTACATTTAACTCCATACTTCCGCAGAAATTCCATTCCAATCAGGATATCATAGTTTTGGTTCACCAAAACTATCGCTGGCACAGATACCACCAACGACCTGAATCATAATGGCAGCGCACTATATTTTCCACAGGAAACGGTGGTGTTCAGCCCAGCTGTTCCATATTCTCTCTTGTGTTCCAAGTCCGGGGAGATCTTCATCCTCTTTACCAGCTTGGTCAACACAATATTGATGGGCGCTCCGCTGTTGAAAATCGCCCTCACCCTTACTCAATTCACTTGAATATCTATATATGTACACTCAGAGTATTGTAATATAGTATTTACTGAATGAATGGCGGCGTTATTAGCCAAATCTAGGGTATGAATAATCTGCGCCAATAATTCAGGAAATGATTCCTTTATCACGCCTAGGTGGATCAACAGATTGGCCTCATCTAAACAGATGTCTGATAACTCATCAGGATTCTCTGTGGTCTGAATCTTCTCCGCCAGTTGTCAGGCATACAGGCTGGGCAACTTCCTGAATTATCTCAGGGTCAATATTCTTCGCCCCAGCTCTGGTCACAGCATTTACATCCATGTTGACCACTTGGTATAGCTGATCCTGCTTGTCATCTACGAACAGATTGCTAATGTCTATTTCTTCATTCATGATATTGGGAGGAACAGGTTTCTCCGCCGCTCTAGACTGTTCCTTGTCTAGGCAGCGGGCCCTTTTCCTGAATCCTTGGCTACTGCTGTCTCCTTGGCCTGGACCACGTTAATCTGATCCTTCAGCTTTTTGCAGTGTGCGGCGAAATGTCCTTTCCCGCCACACTGAAAGCAGACCTTCTCTTTCTTGCTTAACCATCTGAATTCTTTGGGCTTATTTCCTGGCACAGTTGGTTGGTAGCCTCTTTTGCTCCTTCATTTCCCTTCATGGGATTCAGATTTCAGACTAGATTAGACTTGAAGCTTCTATTTGGGGCATTGAACGTCGCTCCCAAAATCTTCAGGTTGTCTACCATTTGTGAGGTAGTTATCTCCATTGTGAATACAGAAGACATCATTTGATGTAAATCATGATAGGGCCAAAGGGCCGCTTGCAAAGCGATTCTAGCATCAAAGTCATCTAACACTTTCGCTCCAGCCAGGATCTGCGACTCCTGGTCAAATCAATCTGCAAAGCTAGCAAGAGACTCATCTTTATGGAATTGAATTCCCATAAATTCTTGCTTGCATTTTGACATGTGGGTTGGACTCCAGAACTCCTTTATTATGGCCGCCTTTGCCTTGGCATACAACCATCCTGTCTTCCTCCAAGTGTGGTAACACTAGGTTCTGGCAGTCTGTGTCCAGGCAGTTCATGACCATCAACGCCTTTTGACAATCCCCATATCCATTCATAGTCATGTCAAACAGTCATAAAATTGCTGGGGCATTAATCTGATGGAATGTTGGCAATTTCGGTGTTGCTCTAAATTCCTCTGAGTCATTTTGGGCCGATTCTCTCAGTTCAGCTACACAGCTAACTTATGGAGTGACTTTGGGCGTCATTTCTGAAATGGCATTAAGGTGGGCAGCATATTTCATGGGGTATTTGACTTCCCAAGTATCATGTGAGGACTTTTCTCTTCAGCATCGCTGGCCATATCAGGCTCACAAACACATCTGTGGGCTTTCAAGGCCTCCACTTCTCTTATCAATTTCTCGATATCCACACCAAACTTTCTTAAATGAATGTGATCCGCTTCTCGCTTTGTTTTCAGGAATAGTACCTCTCAAACAAGATCTCCTTCTTTCTTTTTCAAAGAGTTTACTTTGCCTAGTAACTCGTTTCTGAAGTTGGCTACATTTTCACTCCTTCCTCCACCTTGGTGACTTGCTCTTCCAAGGCTGCGAACTCCCAATGGTCCACTGAGTTTAAGACATTCTGATTCACAGTGGCGATCTTGGTCCACAGCTTGCACATTTATTCTTTATATGACATTATAATAGATTCTTTACTCAACTACCCCTGTAGTGAGCACCAACTTGTAAAAATTTATCCTAGTGTTGAATTTCAGTTGTCAACCAGTAACCTTTTTAATGCACAGTTTTTGATTTCCTCATGCACTTTGTCACGTTGTATAGAGTGTATTAATCAATAATATTTTGGAGACTATAATACATAGTTAAGTTTGAACTATTATTTGGCTCAATGCTTCAGCCAGTACTTCCGATTAAATACTCTGTAAGTTGTACTAGTAGGGATTTGTTCACTATATTCCTGTCCATCCAATATTCATCAAGATACCCAAGTGACAGTCTCTTTTGGCCTAAAACACAGTCGGCAGCTATCCCTGATTGTGGTTCCCTTCATCTCTAGATCCCTGATCAGATCTTTACTCTTCTCTCTGAGAGTCTTCCAATTATTGTCTTCTGTAATAATATCCTTGAGATGGAACGTCACAATAGAAGCTGATAGTTTAACTATACACTGAATTGACAATATTACTGTAGATAATAATGTTTTACTAAATGAGGGTTTTTAGTGTGTTTTTTATCATAGTAAATCCTAGGGAATTATATAGTAGGGGATTCGGCTGTCTAACTCTCAGTTGATACCTCTTCAATGAAATGGCAGCCGTTGCCATTGAATCACCCTTCCTCATCTTGGAAGCGATGGTCTTCCCCATCCTGACTAGGATTCCATCATTGGACATCCTTGAGACCTCAAACAGAAAGAGTTAGAAAACGTGTCTCTAACGCTTTCCTCTCGATCCAAGCAAACCAATCATAATTGGCTAGCGACCTGCTTAGTTAATGGGACTTATTACCCATAATGGAAGGTTACTTCACCAAACCAATCGACTCATTAGTTGCAGGTGGCATTACTCGCCTTGCAACTCACTATTTATTCCTGATCAGTCGGTGATGAAACCTGACTGATTCCAATCTATACACCTGATAGTTAAACACTATCAGATGCCCCTATTAAGTCGGCTACTCTGCTTGATGAGATAATAGGTATTCATCTGGATTGAACCCCAACAGATACGGCTAGGTGAATATCTCAAAATCCCCTAAACGTAGTTCCTCCAGAACTAGGGCCAACTGATTTCCAATTCACTTCGCTTTAGGGAATTTTCCCCTAGCGACACCAGGTAATCTAGCAGGCTGAGAATATGGGCAAAAATCCCAACACATTCCCACTTCAAAAGGGTCTAATGGATCATGGTAGTCATGGTCAGATTTGCGAAAAAAGCCTGTTATCCTATGCTTAGCTACAACCACAGCGGAAGAGATGGGACATTTATTTGTGACCACTATCTTCACCATTTTTGGGGTACCACAAGAAAGTTTTAATGATAGAGAACCACAGTTTACATCATAATTTTGTGTTTATTCCTGCGTGAGACAATTCACATCAAATTATGCTATTGTCAGCTTATTAACCTCACTCTGATGGACAAACTGAGTTGACTAATAGGTTAATTGAGCAGTATCTATAGTGCTACACCTCCGCCACTAAGGACACTTAGTCAGGTGAAGGTCCTTAGCCCAGGTTTGTACAATAATTTAATGCATGCCTCTACAGATATCTCGCCGCTGTACGCCAACTTAGGCTAGAAGCCTGACTTTACAATTGGGCTCCAAATACACACAAACATCCCTTGGCGGATAATTTCACAAAAGCCATCCATAAAAAAACCATCAGGTGCCAAGGCAATTAAAAGAACCTCCCAGGATACCATGAGGTTTTCAGATCAAAACGTAGAGTGGCGCCCAAATATCAGTTGGGTGATCCTGTGATGGTGGATATGAAAAATCCTAATACCAAGGTGCCATGCCGCAAACTGGCCTGTAAGAGGCAGGTATGTTAACCATCATTAAATTGTTTAATAATGGGGGCGTATATATGTACCTAACCCCACACTAAAAAAACAAACAACTCCACATATCAGCATTGTCTCTTAAGAGCAAAATACTGGAGGAGATAGAACCATTGTTGGTAGAGGGAGTAGCGGAATTCAAGTTAAAGGAAATCATGGGTATAAGAAAGATTAAAGGGGGAATCCAATACCTAGTGGCGTGGAAAGGGTACCCAGCCTATGACAACAGTTGGATTCTGGCCCACAATTGTACCAATTGTTAGAATCTAATCACTGAATTCCATAAACAAAATCCTGCTGCCCATCGCCCACTGCTACAAAACCCTAAACCATTGCAGCTATTAAGCTGCCCATATCAACAAAAACTATGTTCCTGTATGGGCTCCAGATGGAGGAGTATACCCAGTCCTTTCAGAAAAGGGCAATGTAAGGATTCCTGCCGCACATATAAAATTAGATCGTTCAATTCATCCCTTTTTAACATAGATAAAGGAATAGTCCTGAGCTCTTCCATTAGAAAGGATAGCGGATTTAGGGCACACTCTTGACAACGTTGGGTTTTTTGCTGAGGCACATCGTCTTAATTTCACAACAAGTTGAAGAGCATAATGTAACAGTTACTGTGAAATTCAATCTGTCCTAAGCTTCTATCACAAAAATTGAAAATCTGCTATGATATCCAAGCACAATTGGTCGTATCAAGACTGAAGTCCTGACAGGAGTGCCAACACAGATTTTGATGTGAGAGAAATCCCTTTTGGATAAGGAAAATTTTGTAAAGAGAATTGTGAGATCTGCAAGTATGTTGGAACTCTGATGGAAGAGAAAATTTTGGCGTCATGAACTGTAATTTGGGGCACTTAGAATTTGAAAGCCAAGTCATGGTGCAAAAGTCTTAACGTTTTGGAGAAGATTTGCACGTCTTGTTGTAGCAAAAGTTCTATAGTCCCAACCCTCAATTCACTCTGATTTCAAAATCCCATTTCTCTGTTGATGGTAGAGTACTGGGTTATTTAGTTATACTATAAACAAACCATTATTTTTTCCAAGATTACTTTGATATTCTTATAAAATTTCCCCTATTTTAGCTGTCCCAAAGGAACCACACCAACCAACAGGGGGCCTGAACTCATTTGTATCAGTAATGATTGTGGCTGTCACATTGGTTATCTCTGCTATAGCTTTAGTGCGAACACTTAAGAGTCTTCCCTACAAGGTTTTTACGATGCCCCTGCTCAGGATAATGAATATATGCAGTACCAAGATGAGCGGAATGATCAATTATTTAATGTAATATGCCACAGTTATGTAGTTAACGAAGATACTAATTTGGTGGTTGCTATTCAGGGGGATAATGTTGGGATTGAACTGAAGAAAAAGTTTTCACCCCTCATTATCAAGTGCATGTCAAATGAGTCAGAGTATGTCCCAACTGCAAATCACAGATGGGCGGAACAATCTCCTCCTACTGAACCAGACAATTTAAAAATAATGCGTGAAGAGTGTTCAAGGATGCCGCCAACGCTCAGCCTAGTGGTCAGGGTGGGAGTGTTTATCATAGACCAATACTTTCAACATTTATCTCTTCATAGTTCTTATTTGCTTTCATTAGAATGACGATGCCATATGGGCTGAGGATCCTATCATGGGGAATGGATTACCCCCAGTGGAAGCCAAATCTTTACTTGGCAAGTTAGCTGTCTGACATTTATAAAGCAGGTCTTATTAGATTGTGTTGCACAGCTCACAAGTCCTTTGTCCCCATCACTTAAATGTAAGTGGTCAGAATTTGAGGATAAACCTAGTTTTCTCACACTAGGACACAGCCAGGTGTTGGGATTTAATAACATGGGGAAGATAATGAGAATAGCAGTGAATTTCTATGAGAAGGGAATGAACCCCACGTTCTTGATCATTTCACTAATTAACTATAAAAAGCATGATGCGATTTTACCCAGATGAATTCCGCCCAATAGTATCAAAATTAGGGGTGTCAGTTAGTTGGGCGTAATTGTCGGCTAATCACCAAGTTCAATACTATTCAATGTTATAATAATATAAATTGATTAGGCTTGGTGGAATCTTCATTTTCTACTGATTACCATTCATGAGTCATTGCAGGAATTTCAGGCAGAAAGCTGATGAATCTGATATCATCCATTCAAATATGGTTCTGCTGACTAATTTGGAGCAACAGCGAATCATGCCAAGGATGCTCAATGTTTTTTTAAATTATGAATTTATATATGATCGACCAGAGAATTATTCTGAGGATGGATTGACCTAATATTAAATATTTGGTGATCAGATGAGCGGATCTGGAGTGAATCATTATGAAGTATGAATAAATGAAGTTTAAGATCTGATAGTGTTTTGGAATCAAGTGGCTGATGGGTTTTCTGGTATTTGATTGGCCAAGAGTACTTGGGCGCAGTAGCCCTGAAAGTAGTATATATAGTCATTCATTACCTCCTAATAAACATCTCTTGTTTGCCCATCTTTCCTATTTATTTGAAGTAGCTTAGAGCAACTAGAGTGGGGAAGGTGGGATAGGAGATCCCTGATTGGAGAGTTTGATCACTTTGGAGTGGCTGGCACTGCCAGCTCCCATGCCTCCTCCCTATGAGGTCCCAGCGGGAACTTGGCCAGCTGGCTACCAGCGGATGCATTGACTGGCCTCCAACCTTGCAGGGTGCAGCGTGGGAGTGCCATAGCTGCCAAAGATGGGGGATGGACTCACTGGGGCATGCCCAGATGGGTTGGTGAAGGGTTATGAGGGTGGGGCAGCGCGGAAGTGCCTGAGATGCCCAGGAATGGGGCAGGACTTGCCAGGGCACACGCCAAGGATACCTGGGGTTAAAAGAGAAGCTGTTTGTAAGGAGAGTGTCTATAACTCTCCTTTTTCCAGCGTGGTGGTGCTTGGCGCACAGAGCCAGCGCATGGAAACTAGCTGTTAGAAACAAAGTTACTAGAGCCCAGCAGAGGATGCTGGAGCAATAATAACTTAAAGGGAAGATTGCAATCATTAAAAATACCACACCAAATATGATGCAGTGCACACAGGGTAAAGGGGTAAACGTCAAAGGTTGGAATAAACCTGGGCAAACCAACAGTGCACTAGGAGCTAAACAGATTGTGAGTAGAATGGTATGGTGTATGTAGTGTGAGACCTCCTTGAAGAGGTCTGCGCACAGGATCATTTGAACCAACATAAGTAAAACGGGCAAAAATGGGAAGATTTTATTATGAAAAGTCGACCAACAAGAAAAGTTGGTCGCAAAAACATATTTAAAGTGAGTCAGGGCAATTATGGGTCTGCGGAAGTGGGCCCAAGCCTTGACGTTCCAATAGGCAAATGCTCCCATACAATTTGGTAGAATAAAATGACAGCGCCTTCACTCAAGTAATCAATTTAAGCTGTATTCCCTGAGCTCATAATTTCGTAACTTGAATGGGATTTGAACCCTCATTCTCCAATTAACTGAATCGAACTGTCTTTGTTTGTAACATAAATCATTCATTCCAACGCCTGAACCAAGACAAGGGGCTGGCCGCTTTGCACCCATTAGTACCAACCTGGGCATATTTTTTTACCTAGCGTTGGTCTAATGTGTTTCAGGTCAGGAAGAGCCTGAAGTTCTACCTTCTGGGCCTCCTGTCGTCCAACCTTATCCTTGGCGTTGTTTCACACTATTAAGTCATTCAACCATGACACTGTTGGTGGTTGGTTGGTGGGTTGGACGTGGACTTGTAGGGGTTGGTACGCAAATGAAGGCAAAATGGCAGAGGGCCAACCAGTCTTCATACTGGTTGTCCTGGCACACTAGCGGAGCCCATGGTCAATTTCTTGACACTGATCAAAATAGTGAAGAAGGATTTGTATCCACTACCATGAATCAAAGATGCAATAGCTTGATTGGGAGAAGTGAAGTACTTCTCCATGATTGATCTAATATCAGGATATTGACAAAGTGATTTGCAAGTTAAGATAAGGAAAAATGCACAATCATCACCGCACAAGGGCTATACCAACCAACTCAGATGCCCCAAGGTCTTTGCAATGCGCCTGCGATGTTCTAGAGGGCTATGGATGCCATATTGAATGACTTGAAATATTCATGTGTCCTGGTGTACTTGAACGATATAAATGTTTTCAGTAGGACCTTTACTAACCATATAAATAATTTGGAAGAAATCTTCAAAACATCGCCTATGGCCAACCTAAAGATTAATCTGAGGATGTGTCACAACTTCAAGAAAGAGTTGGAATATATGGGGTTCTTCATCAGCTCTAGTGGACTGCAGCCGCAAATCCAAGAGTTTTAGGCCATAGAGAGGATGGCCATCCCAAGAAGTGTCCATAATATCCAAGTGTTCCTTGGAATGGTCAGATAATACTGAATATCTATACAGGATTTTGCAAGAATTGCTGAGCCCTTCTTTCATTTGCTGAAGGATCCAAGGAAAGGATTTGTTTGGAATGAAGAGGTTCAGAGTTCTCAATTAAATTGACAAAAATAACTGGTCATATAACGTTAAACCAGATTTTGAATTGTAAGAGTAGTCATCGATCCTCCCAAATCACGCCCCGCCATTTTTAATCCTAAAAACAGTTATCTCATTCATAAAAATATAAAGTAAAATAGCAGTCAAAGCCGCTGCAGCTCCTTTCAACACTCTACTCCAATTGTAACTCTTTGGGCAATGAAACACCTGGGTGAGGGTATTACTATCCCCAATTTCTATCATGATTTTGAGGAAGAGGCAAAGTATGAGATTGAGAAGCTGGCTTTTAGTTTGAGCGTACCACCTGAATCAATGCAGCAAAAGCCTTTTTTTGGCCCTAAATATCCTGAAACCTGCCGGCGCATCAAGTCATTTTTTTTGTGCCTGCTCTCATCACTTTTTTGAGCATCAACTTGCTCAATACTTTGAGACAATGGACACCGCCGGCCTCATTTACAAAGAAAACCCACATTTATACCACCTTATGCCACATGTCACTGATTCTCCCACTCCAATGCTGTCCGCCATGGTCTGCCAGCTAAAGTGGGCGCTGGACAAAAGTTTCTCCAAAGCTTCTTCACCTTCTGATATGGCTTTCTAGGCTTTTAGATGAGGTGCCATATTATGAATTCTTTATGTTAATAATCCCTTTATTTGGCCCATTTGCAAACAAAATTCGTGGTGGCTCCCCCTTTTGGGTTGGGAACCACTAGTGCTAAAAAAGAAGAGCCTCAGAGCTCTTTAAATGGGTTACACTATTATCTCTTAGAATCTCTGATAATGAAATATCCGAATTTCAATTATATGTTTATAGTACAGACTGATGCTATGTTAACAGAAATCGCGCTGTCCTGAGTCACATAGATGAGCTTGGAGATGATCATTCGGTAGCATATGTGAGCCAGACGTTATCAGCAGCAGAACGGAATTACACTATTACTGAGCATTAATGCCTTGCGGTGATTTAAGCCTGTAAGAAGTTTCAGGTGTATATTCAAGGTACGCACATTAAAGTGTTGACAGACCACTTTTTACTGCGTTGGCTGCATAACCTAAGAGAACTGGAAGAACGTCTGGCCCAATGTCATTAAAGCTTTAATCTTAAGACTTTGAGATTGTTCACCGATCAGGAGCTTCTCAACAGAATGCAGATGGTTTATTAAGGCTACCAATGGTCCAAGTGCTATATAATAAGCTGATGAGTGGTTCCAAAGAATGGTCAATGGAGAAATTAGGAATGGGCCCTGAGAGATTCAAGGAGCACTACATAAAGCGATGTAAAACACTGAGACCAAGGATGGACTAGTCTTTAAGACAAATGACGGGAATGACTATTATTCCCAAGACCATCAGAACGAGTGGCAATCATTCAAGCCGCGCATAAGTTTTTCAGGCATGGAGGCCTAAGAAAATGACTAACTACATTTGCCAACACTATTAATTATAGTCTATCAACTATGACGTGGACATTTATCTGGACTGCTTTGTGGAGTGCCTGTTGCACAAACCTCACAAGAACACAACCAGATATCAACTGGTCCGCCCTGGATTTGCCTGGCATACAGTGTCCATCAATGTGATAGGACCACTGACAATGAGCACAGTTGGAGTTAAAAATATGATAGTTACAATCAGCCATCTAATAAGATGGTTTGAGACAAAGAACCTGGCAAAAGTGGTCTCTACAAGTACCGCACAGTTTATCCTGGATCAAGTTGTATACCGCCATGGATGCCTGCAAGATTTTTAAGTGACAATGGAATGAATTTGACGCCCCACATGATCCCAAGGTTGAACGAGATAATGGGGATCTGAGAAGCTGTGACAGTACTTGTTGGACAGAGACAAGAGGACTGCTATAATGAGTAAATGGAATGCTGGCCATGACGCCAAGGAAGCTGGTCACTGGGAGAACTTTCACATGGGGAACATACCTCAGTTTTGTGATGTTCGCATATAACATCAGTCATCATATGGCAATGTGAAAAAATGACGTTTTATTTGTCATACAGAAATAAGGCTGCGTTGCTTCCAATTCTATATTTGGTGGTTGTACAACATTTGGGATGAGTGCTGAGCTTTACTTGCCCCAACTTTCAAATATCCTGATCAAGATGCAATCACAATCATTTATATACCTTGAAAAAAAAAATCAAGGCCAAAACTATTTATGATAAGAACTGGATGTCATTATCCAAATATCACGTAGGCAATAAAGAATCCTATTATGACATGCATGGCTTTGGATGAAGAAACAAGTTATATGCATTATGATCTGGTCTGTTCTAGATTTTTGATAAAGATGGTGATGGACATTATTACATCAAGAACCTCTTGAATGAACGGATTGTTAATCAGGCTATGCTAAATATCTAAAGCAGTGCTTCAAGAAAAAAATAATAAGAGTCTTACCAAAAGGACCGCTGAACAATTGAGATGGTTATGTCCTGACAATTTTTTGTTAAGTCCTAAAAGAACCGCTGAACCAAAATAATTGGTTAAGTCTTAAGAATAGGACCTCTGAACCATAAAAACTGGTAGGTCAGAGTATATCTAGAAATCAGTTTTGAGGGGAATAGTAAAAAGATGGACCGCTGAACTGAGTGAAGGTCATGTTTCATATAAAAAGAAGAAAAATAAAAAAAGTGATAAAAATATAGGAAAAAACAAATATATATAAGGAAATAATATAATAGTAAACATAAAAAAGGTATGTTTTTTATATTTTTTATGGTTGTCCTCAACTCAGGGATGTTTTTGTCTATGTCGCCTCTTGGGGAGGATGATTTATAGCATTAGGGGTAAATAAACCATCAAAATCTATTTGAGAATGAACGCTAGTAAGGGTTAACCTACTTAAAGCCAAATTCATTAAGTGGAGGATGAACCCTGAGTGAACGTGATGAGGGGGAAGAGAAATGGAGATGTCTGTACTTGTCAATCATAATACCCCAGATTGGGGAGGGGGAAGCAACAGAACAAGAATAGGCAGTCAGCAAATAACTCAAAGTAATCCCAATATGTTACCAAAGTTGAAAGATTGGTGTTAAGTACTTGCCAATGGGCCTTGTCAAGAACAAATAGACATGTGAGCCAGCATTGAGTAAGAGATGCTAGGCAGAGGTTGTCAAATCATGCCCCTGATTAGAGCCATAAGGGGGAGGTTCTAATGAGAAGTTCCAGAAACGAGGTAGTCATGCAAGGAGCAGATGGCATCCTGAAAAATGAGAACTAAAAGCTTCTTGTATCTGGAAACAGAATGAATGATGGAACTCAAGGAGGCTGGAAGCTTTGTAGCCAAACTTTGAAGAGCTTGGCCTTCAAACAAAGGGCATTGGCTGCAACATCTCATTCTAGGATGCTGGAGAGATTGGAGGGTTTCAGAGCTATAAAAAGAGCCTTGGGTAATTGGTTCTCAATTCTGCGTAGGAAAGCTCAAAATGTTTGCGATTTTCAATGGATAGTTTGGTTGAAAGAACAGCTGGTTTATAAAATTGGCCATGTCAGAAAATGAATTCAGGAAGCACTTTAGATCTGGCACAAACAATTGACTAATATTGGATGGCATTGCTTCAGGAGGCTTAAAGTTAATAGTAGGAGTATCTGCAAAAGGATCCAAATTTAAGAGAGTATTGTAGTCCAATTTGCGAATTGATATTTATTTGAGGTAAGCTGACCAGGGGACAGACATTACTGAAACTAAAACTTAAAACTAAAATTAACGTAACTAATTGATTCAGACAAAAATGCCCAAATGAGAGGATTGAATGAAACGCTTCAAATGAACACAACCATCCAGATGGGCAGCAGAAACTGCTTACCCCTCCATGGAGGAAGGGGAGGGGGATTGTGGGCTCATCTTCAGCAGTAGCTTCCTCCTCCCAGATTAGGGTACATGTCAAGGCGGACAGTAAGGGCGTCAGGGCATTAGCGTCATGTGGTTCAATATCGCTAATTATTGGTTTTTATGGAAATTGACAGCTAGGAAATATGCCACTGATATATTCAGCTAAAGCTATTTCAGCTAAATTGTGGGCGCCCGGGAGTTTAATGACTGCGGAAATAATGGTTCAGGTAATTTTAGCTTTAGGATTCCATGCTACCATTATCACGTTCTGTATAGCTTAATTTACACTTTTGTGTAACTGATTCATCATGGTTTTACTTTTTGAAGTGTAGGTTGAGGGGATCATGGGAGGGGGAATAGCTCCTATGAGCATCACCACTTATTTAGTGACTGCTTTGCAGAGGGGATGACAATCTGGTGTTGCAGCAGCTTTGACTGCAAACTGGTGGTCACTGCAAAATGATTCGCTATTTGGCTGTGGGGTATATAGATGAGGGGTATTCGGCATCCCATTCTGAATTGATAATCCGCTCAATTTGCAGAGATGATTTTTTTCAATGAGCTTACCTGATTCGTCATTTTCAGCCAATAACTCCCATGGGTTCTGCTTGAATTGAATTGGGGAATCTGTCTATGGTTGAGGTTTGGTTATTTTGTTGGAAGCTGCATGGAATCAAACTGGGGTCCGATCCTGCACTTGATGGAAGAATCATGTGTGGCACTGAGGCGAGGAGGAGGCTGATTGGTGGCTGCAGGTGCAGCTGCAGCATCAGGCTTTGGGGGAGGGGAGGTAGGATTATACCCCATGATGGAATTTGTGTAGGGTGGGTGGCGGATTGGAGGTTGGCGGATGAGAAATCTGATCTGTCAGAAGATGCTAAGGAGGAGCACTTGCATTTTGAGTGGTCCAACTCAAAACAGGACGGACAAATCGTCTTCCTGCCCTTGACGCGGGCCCAAAATGGATGGTTGAGGGATGAAGGAATAATGGCATAAGTGGGAATCGACATGGCAATTTTATTAAATTCAGGGCTGATTGTGGCATATGCTTGAGGCCCAGAGAGTCGTGTGGCCCCGCTTGGGACCACAAATTGTGACATGGGGTTGGAGCCATAGGCTGCCAAACTATCCATCAGCTCCTGGTGGAGCACTGCAGCGGGGAGATGGGTGGGCAAGGCAGCAAAGTGGACCACCAAAAGTGGTGTCCGCTGGGAGCTTTGTCTGAGTTGTGTGAATAGATGTACCCTGGAATACCAGTGGCACAGTTGCTGCAGTGGCAGCGTCAGCTTCACAGGTGAAGCTGAGGTCAAAATACCCCTTATAGGGGCAGAAATCTATAAATCTGGCAGGTGTCATCACCACCTGTGCCATTTCAATAATGCTTTTTCATGGTATAAGAAGAGCTTCCAATATTCGACCCTTAGGCTGTAGCGCATGTTGCTCTGGGGAGCACCAGGGGGCAGCAAGGTACTGCTTGGGTATGAGTGAGGTGGGCATCAAGATCCTTGGTGTAACGAATCATCCTATAAGTTTGGAATGACTGGGAGAGCCAGTCTGAGCGCATTTTCCTGCTGGATAGAAAATGGCAGGAGGAGTTTTGCCGCTGCCCCACACTGGAGCAGCTGGCAAAGAATCCAAGGACATTGGAGTGAAATTACAACGGGTAATTGATTTTTACTTTCTTATTAATTTGTGTAAATTTCTCAGAAAGTTATGCAGAGTGGAAAGAGAGTTATCCAATTTGGGAATTGATGAAAGAGGGAGAATTGCCAAGAGTCATTTAAGATGGTCGCTACTCTGGTTTTGTCAGGGGCATATACAGTTTCCAGTAGTTCAGTGGAAGGAATGCCTATATATGTGTGACTTAGAGTGTCAGAAATTTGACTATGGGCTCTGCTAGTTGGCAGGCTAACCAGTATGAAGACTGGTCAGCCCTTGCCATTTCACCTTGGGCCTCAGGGCCAGCAGCACCAGCTAACCCCTTGGTATGTCACCCGCGCCATTTCAGGGATCCCCAAGCCTAAACTCCAATCAATGAATTAAAAATAACCTTATAAACAAAGGTAGAATAGGCAAAGGTAGATATTATAGAGAAGGAAGCGCCAGGTATTGATACTATTTACAAAAGGGCTACTGAACCTACCGCCAACCTATTGGCTCTTCCGCTGGTTCTTCCAGCCAACCACTCTTCTTCTTATAAATTATTCTCTTCCCTGGCGTCAACCCTCTTGCTCTGTCCTCCCCAATGTCCAAATTAGTTTTGGTTCATCCTCAGCCTTAAGTCGCCGGTGAGCCATATAAATAATTAATCTAAATAAATGTTGAATTTGGATTTGACCTTCAAGTTGATATAATGTGATGGAAACAACTTCAAGCGCTCGCTTTAACTTGAATTATCTCAGCATCTTGCTGACATCTCTTCTCAACTTATCTCAGTCAACTGATTAGGAATCACCTTATTCAGGTGATAATGATTATACTAAATGAGGCACCAAAACATAGCCTTGGCCACCTCAAACTCATAATTGTTGTTTCCACCAACATCAGATCATCAGGCAGCAAATTAATAAATGAACAATTGAGGTGAATACATCGCTTTCTGCTAGAAATCCCACAATGGATTATGAATGGCAGTTGGCGTTGAACACCAATTCTGCTGACTGATATCAATTGGATCATCCTTGGCTATTAGTCGCCGGTGATCATTATACTAATTTGGGGCCACTGATTGGCCCCACTTGACTTACTTCCAAACTTGGCAGAATATTAAATTTTGGCTCAACCCAAATTGGGGAGCAACTAACCAGCAATCATATTAAATTATATGAAATTCAGTCAATAAACTATTCCACCAAGATTGGCCATTTCAGCCTAAATAACGATTAATCATTGGAGGATTCTATCTGGTTAAAGTTCCGACATTTCCCCCCACTTAACCATATAGTAATCCTCCTAAATCCTGCCTTGGCGTGTGGGGTGGTGCTCAGGGCTTGCTCCTCCCTATCATCAACAATTTACCAGAACCAAACTGCAGTGGCACATCCCCACCACCTCTTTTACCAACCTTTAGCTACTTAGCACCAACCAGCAGAGTCCCCCTGTATTGAGCACCAACGTTGGAAATTTGATTATGGGCTCTGCTAGTAGGTAGGCTAACCAGTATGAAGGCTGGTCAGCCCTTGACATTACCTCCTTGGGCGTCAGGGCCAGCAGCACCGGCTAACCCTTAGGCATGTCACCCGCACCATTTCAGGGATCCCCAAGCCTAAACTCCAATCAACGAAATAAATAATAAACTTATAAACAAAGGTAGAATAGGCAAAGGTAGATATTTATTGAGAATGAAGTGCCAGGTATTTATACTATTTACAAAAAGGCTACTGCGCCCACCACCAACCTATCAACTCTTCTGCTGGTTCTTTCAGCCAAACACTCTTCTTCTTCTTCTTCTACATTATTCTCTTATTTGGCATTAACCCTCTCTCTCCATCCTTCTCAATGTCCAAATTAGTTTTGGCTCATCCTCAGCCTTAAGTCACCGGTGAGTCTATAAATAATTAATCTAAATAAACATCAGGTTGGGATTTGACTACAAGTTGATAATAATGTGTTGGAAACAACTTTTGCCGCTCACTTTAACTCAGAATATCTCATCATCTTGCCAACATCTCTTCTCGACTTATCTCAGTTGACTTATTAAGGATCACCTTATTCAGGAGATAATGATTATACTAAATAAGGCACCGGAAACAGCCTCAGCCACCTCAAACTCATTATGTTGGATCCACCAACATTGGATCATTAGGCAGCGAATTCATAGATGAACAATTGAGGTGAATACACCAGATTTCCGCCATAAATCCCACAATGGACCACAAATGGCATTTGGCATCAAACACCGATTCTACTGACTGATATCAATTGGATCATCCTCAGCTATTAATTGCATGTGATCCTTATACTTATTCAGGGCCACCGATTGGCCACACCTGAACCTAATTCCAAACTTGATGGAATACTAATTTTGGCTCAACCCAAATTGGGGAGCAACTAACCAGAAATCATACTAAATTATACGAAATCTAGTTAATAAACCATTCCGCTAGGATTGGCCATTTCATCCCAAATAACGATTAATCATTGGAGGATTCCATCTGGTTAAAATTCCAACATAGAGTATGGGTCCTAGAGGGACCATAGAGGAGATTTCTTTGTGCAGAATGACTCATCAATCATAAAAGCTGGGCATCTTCATCAGAAAGACTGTCAATATATTGCTGTTACCAAGAATTTAAATTTGACATATGAGCTGGACAAGAGGGGGATGTAAGACTTTTAATAATAGTTGACATGATTCACATCAGTATAAATTAACCTCTAATTTTGGAGAAATTAATCTCAAAATTAATGAGATAAGCTCTTCAGAGAAATAAATGTAAGAATGATATGAGCAAGAAAGTTATTAAGAGAAAACAGCAAGAGTATATATAATTTATCATTCTTAATTTTTCTGCAAGACAGGCATTGATAGTAGTAACCTCCTGTCAAGGACGAGGAGGGAGATCAGGATTTCTAGGATGCAGAATAAAATCCAAAATATGACAATGGGTCATATGCCCTGACTTGGGGAAATCTGACTTTCCGGGACTAGAATTGTCACTAGTAAATTAATTAACCCAATATGACAGTGGGCGTGAGGACCACGCTCTGAGGAGGTGTAGCGAGGAAGAAAAGGAAGATTTCGCATGACAAAGGTTGTCCTGAGCAGCGTTGAGTACAGATCAGCTGTGCGCCGTGGAAATTAATAAATATTTGACCTGGTCTGGGGCGGCATTCTCATGTCCCAATCCAATTATCGCTGGAAATCTAGGCAAGGGGGATGTGTTGAGATTTTTGCTCACCTTTCCAGCTTCCTAGATTAATTGTTGAATCACTAGGGTATAAATCCTGCTGGCGAGTGAATTAATATCAGTTTACCTCAATGTTGGATTAATAATTATTGGGGATTTTGGTTAATTTTCCAGAATCAGATCCATTGGGAATTGATCTAGGCAGATGCTTAAGATCTTATCAGGCAGAGTTGCTGACAAAATGATGGTTCTGATAGTTGATCATTGATTAACTATCAAGTGTGCCAATTAAGACCATTCAGGTTTTATCACCAACTGATTGAATGATTGAGTAGCAGTTGCAAGCCAAGTGTGTAACCTGCAACTAGCAAATTGATCAGTTGGTTTATGGCCTGATATAATGGGTAAAGTCCCATTACCTAAGCAGGGTGTTAGATAAATTTGTTTGGTTTGCTTTGATCAAGAAGGAAACAATATGGACACGTTTTCTAACTCCTTCCATTTTAGATCTTGAGGATGTCAGATGGAGTAATCCTAAGCAGATGGAGAAGATTATTGCCAGTGAGAATTGGAGGGAAGTTCAATGGTAACAGCTGCCATTTCATGGCTAAGGCGCCAACTGAGGGTTGGGTGCCGAATTTCCTCTATATATTTTCTACACATTTAGTATTAATGAAAAAAGGTTTATAAGATGAAAGAAAAAGATTCTTCCATTTGGTTTATCAGATCTATTAACCTTAAGTCTATGTTGTGGTATACAATATTTGTGGACTCTTTTGTCTATATAAATAGTAAGCATTGAGGATCTTTAGAACAGAAGAAGACCTAAGACGTAAATCTCTGCAGACTTAGTGTGATGAAAAGAAAGGCCAAAAACTCTGATCTGAGACTGGATTAAGTTAGACGGAACAAGGAAAAAGCCCTATAGTTGACATCACCAGTATTTCATGGATAATCACAGGGTTAGCGTTGGATCATATTGGGTTTATCTATTCAACTATAGATTATAGCCATCATACTACTATCAATCACATATCAATTACTAGTATGCAACGCAAATAGTACACATACAGTACCTGTGAAGTTAACTTTTGGGGGCTATCATTCAAACTAAGGTTTTGACATTTGGTACTCAGAGTAGCCACAAGTCTCCAATTTTAACAATAAATAACCTGACAATATCTAAATTTTTTTCAATTTTACATTTAAGTTCTGCTTAAACTTCATTTTGGCTTAAATGCTGAAATCTGGCCAGGGAACCAGGTCTTTTAATCTCTATGAGCTATAAGAAGGTTTATATTAGGAAATTGAGTAAATATCAGCATCTTGATGTATAAAACCAAGCTTATAAACAATAATAAATCACTGGGCTTAGAGGAGTAAAACCCACATGACAAGCATTTCATCAAGATCCTTAATTGGTGAAGTTACACCAATAATTTATGATCATCAATAACATTAAATTTTTCTGTAAAGAAAAGACTGAAAATTCTTATCCAGGAGAAAGCTAGTCATTCATTTTCAGCCAGGCCCTTATTCCTTTATAATTTTTCAAACAGTTACTAAAGTAAGAACAAGATGATCAACTTTTTGACATCATTTGAGATATTATAGCTCCAACAAACACATCACTAGAGTTGATGAACAAAAGTGAAATGTTGTAAAATTGAAAATGTACTAAAACAGGCTAGATTGATAAAGCCTTTCATAGGGTGTCACAAGATTGTTACTGCTCTATATTTCATAGGAAAGGCACATTATTATAAGGCGTATATACCAAGGGTCATGCAACTTCAACAAAGTGTAAGATAGAATTTCCAGCGGTAAATCACTATCCCTATAAATACTTAGATATTACATATTCTTTGGAGAAGTCGTTTTCCTTAATGGCAAGATATTTATAAGAAAATGTTAGATTATATCCTGAGTAGCAGGATGGTTTAGGAACTCTATTTTTTAGAAAAGTAGATTTTAGAAGCTTTAATCTAATTGCATTTCTGAGCCTCTCAAACACTTCATGTAAATGTCCAAAAGAGTGTTAATGTCTGAGAGAAACCAGCTATTACAAATAAATAGATAAGATCACTTGTCATCTTCAATCACCAAAAGTGCATCTATGGCACACTGAAAGGTAGTAAGGAGCGTTACATATTTTTAAGGCATGCAAGAGGGATCAAATAACCCTTCTTTAGCTATCAAAGCGCTATATGACTGATCCTTTAGATGTAGGAGATTACCTATATCCAATTTCTTAATCAAATAAGAGAAGTATGTAGAGCCAGCAAATAACTGAAGAGAATTATGAATGTGAGGAAGAGAAAGCTGTCATTTCTATTAACTAAATTTAACTTTCAGTAAATCATGACTACCCAATGACCTCTATCTCTTTTAGGAATAAAAGTGAAGCTAATGTACTTTGGAATAGCTTTAATAATCTTATCTAAAGAATTTGTTCAAGCTTCACAGTTACTTGAGCCTCTTTCACTTTTTTATCTCCTACAGAGCTGGGTGCATAGTGAAACATCATCAATAAAGTACACATTATGAGCTACATTCTCCATTTATCTAAAATAGGTAACAATGAAAAAATATGAGCATATTCTTTTAATAATTAAAAAACTTTTTTATTTAACCGAGGTAAGCCAACCAGGGGATGGACATTACCAAAAATAAAAAATCTAACAAATAAATCCTCACTGAACAAAACTAATAACCTGCCAAACCAAGCGGATGACACAGATAATGGTAACATAACCAACTAGGTGGGACAGCGGCAACTACTTATCCCATCATGGCGGAAGGGGAGGGGTGATCAGAGGGCTCATCCTCAGCCTCTGCTTCACCCAAAGCAGGGCATGGGCTACTGCGGAGAGCAGGGGCGTTGGGGTGTCAGCGGGATGCAGAGATAAATTTCTGATGATCAATGTGACAGGAAGACAGTGGTTGAATATAAGAAGTTCGATGTAATTGCTCAAAGCTGTATCAGCTTTTTATGCGTGCAGATGGTGGCTTTACAAACATTGCAATATTGGTTTGGGTAATATTGGATTTGGGATTCCGCGCTACCACTGCCACGTGATGGATGGCATCATTAACGGCTTTTTGAGATTTTATCATCAAAAACTTTTGGAGCTTATTGGCGGTGGAGGGGATACTGAGAGGAGGGATTTCTTATGCAAGCATCACCACTGATTTGGCAGAAGCTTTGTGGAGAGGACGACAATATGGCTTAGGTGTTGCTTCAACAGCCAGTTGGTGGTCACCGCAAAACGTTTCAGCGTTTTGCTGGTGGTGTATAAACAAGGGGGTGCATAGCGTCGTGGCTAGCATACACAAACCTTTCAAGTTGGATAGTGCAGTCTTCAATAATATTACCAGACTCATCGATTTTAAGCCAATAGATTCCAAGAATTTTAGTTGAATTGAATTGGGGAGGTGGCATATGCCTGAGGTTTG
Source organism: Massospora cicadina (assembly GCA_022478985.1). Taxonomy (NCBI): domain Eukaryota; kingdom Fungi; phylum Entomophthoromycota; class Entomophthoromycetes; order Entomophthorales; family Entomophthoraceae; genus Massospora; species Massospora cicadina. The sequence continues at coordinate 91,351 of JAKSZP010015908.1, read as the reverse complement.
GTTGGTTCTTTAAAGAATGCATGGGAGCGAACTGGGGTCCAATCTGGAGCTTAATTGGAGGGAGCATTTGTGGCACTGGGTCAAGGATGAGGATGATTGGTGGTTGTGGGTGCAGCTGCAGCAAGATTCTTAGGTGGATGGGAGGTAGGATCATACCCCATGCTGGAATTTGTGCAGGGTGAGTGACGGATTGGAAGCTGGCAGACAAAAAATCAGAGCTGTCAGAAGCAGCTAAGGATGGAAACTTATGTTTTAAGTGATCTAACTCAAAATTGGATGGACAGATTGTCCGCACGCCCTCAATGTGGGCCCAGAAAGTATGGTTAGGGGCAGAGGGGATTACGGCATGTGGGGTTTTGACAAGGCAATGTTATTAAATTCAGGGCTGATTGTGGCATACGCCCAAGCCTAGCAAGGCATGTGGCACCATTTGGGACCACAAGTTGTAAGATGGGGTTGGAGCAATAGGATGCCAAACCGTCCATCAGCTCCTGATGGAGCACCTCATGAGGGAGGTGGGTAGGCAAACCTTTTGACTGAACCATTAAAGTAGTATCTGCTTAAAGCCTAGTCCGAATTGTGGGGAGAGGGGTACCCTGGAAAACCAGGGGTACAGTTGCCACAGTGGCGGCGTCAGCTTCACATGTGAAGCCAAGATCAAAATACCCCTTATAGGATGGAAGTCAATAAAACTGGTGGGAGTCATCACCACCTGATCCATTTTTGATAATAGCTTGGTCATGGTAAGGGAAAAGTTTCCCATAGTTGACCCTAAGGCTGAAATGCATGTTGCTTTAAGGAAGCACCAGGGGGCAATGAGGCACCGCTTGGGTATGAGCTTGTTGGGCGTCAAGATCTTTATGAGGAACGAATCATCCTAGGGGTTTAGCTTGACTGGGTGAGCCAGTCCAAGCATATTTTCTTGTCAGATGGAAAACGGTGGGGGGAATTTTCGCCACTGCCCCACACTGGGGCAGCTGGCAGAAAATCTGAGGACATCAGAGCAAAACTATGGTGGGTGATCAAATTTTGCTTCTTTTTTCCATAAATTTGCTTAGAAAGCTACACCGAGTTGAAAGAGACTTAAGTTTATTAACTTCATTAGCTGAGAATAAGTCAGGTCTTGTCCAATTTTATGCTCAATAATTAAGAGAGAAGGTATTTATTGCATGAGCTTAAAATGTTCTTAAGTTCTTTTAATCATCCAAATTTATAACTGGTATAAGGTGAAAGAAATAATTTATGATTTGCACCAAAAATTTGACTTTGGGCCAACATGTTGCCCAACAATTTAAAAAATACTTCTACATTCAGAGTCTGCAATTCCAGGGCTATCAAGCACCTCCTTTACTGAGAGACTGTTTACTTCTTTAATAACTAAAATATTACTTCTGGAATGAATACTAGAAATAATACCTATAATAACTTAAAATGAGTTTAGAATAAACTACCTTATAGAAAATAAAGGCATGACCTCCTTATATTCAGCTATATGGGGATAGAATTCAGTATTAGGTACTAAAAATTGATACCTAAGCTGGTATTTTTCTTGACTCTAAGAAAGCATTCCGGTAATTTCAACTTTTTCCATCCTCCAGAAATTGAAATACAAAGGGCATTTAATAAACAAAACTAGGAGGGAGTTTTCTGATATAATACTAATTATTTTGCTTTCTAGTTTCTTGTTCATAATGATAAAATATAGGTTTTTGTCTAGATTTATGGCAGATACAGTAAGAGGAATCTTGACAAAATGAATTTGGAAAGATGAGTAGCACCAAGAAATTTAGTGCAATGAGGTCCTATAGTACCACTCAGTTACATGTAAAAGTTAGTAGCGGCCTTAATATTATCAATATACCATAGAGAATATTTTAATAGCGGACCCAATATCCACTATAGCAAGATCTTTGACCTTGTACTTGTATTTCAAAGCTTTCTAAAATGATAAAGTTTGTAGAGGAATGGACATAAAAGAGGGTCACATCAAATTTGAAAGTATAAGTTTATATAAATCAATAGTAGATAGATCTCCAATCTTTATAACACAAGTCAATACAAAAGGAATAATTACACTGTACAGAGATAGAAAGAATTCTTTTCTTTGTATTTAAGATAAATATAGTCATGTTGGGCTTCATAGTCAGTTAAATACATGAGAGCCTTTATCTTTATGTTAGCTTCGTTTTTCTGCATTTTCAGTTAGTCTTTTTTAGCACTAGTGGTGCCCAACCCAAAAGGGGGAGCCACCATGCATCATTATATGCAAATGGGCCAAACAAAAGGGTTATTAGAAATAAAAAAAAAGTAATATGGCACCTCAGAAAACATTCTAGGAAGCCATATCAGAATCTGAGGAGGTTTTATGAGAACTTATGTCTAGTGCCCACTTTAGCTAGTGGACCATGGCGGACAACATTGGGGTAGGAGAATCAGCAATATGTGACATAGCGTGATATAATTGTGGGTTTTCTTTGTAAATGAGGCCGGCGGTGTCCATTGCCTTAAGGTATTGAGAAAGTTGATGCTCAGAAAAAGTGATGAGAGCAGGCGCACAAGTGAATGACTTAATGCTCTGGCAGTTTTCAAGATATTTGGGGTCAAAAAGAGAAGTTTTTGCTGCATCAATGCAAGCACAGCTCACACCAGAAACAAGCTCCTCAATTTTATACTTTTATATCTTTCTCAAAATCATGGATAAATTGGGGATGGGAGTACCCATAACAAGGGGATTCATCTCCCCATGAAGTTGCTGGCAAAGCAGGGTGTTAGCAGGGGCAGCTGCAGCCTCAACTGGCATTTTTAGTAATAAATTTTATAAACTGGAAGCCCATTTCAAGGGCAAAAAAGGCAGGGATGAAAATCTGGAGGGTCAACAAAGAACTCTTCCAAAGTAAAATCTAGCTTCACATACAGCCGTTTATCTTCATCAATAGATTTGAGAGCCTCAAATGGATTTAGCTCAGCCAACGCTGGGCCAGTCACCATAATTGGAGCGGTGTCCAGAGCAGACTAGTTGAGTGCAGTTGACCACAGCTATCAAACTGAAACTGGTTCAAACATTAGCTCAGGATTCAGTAATCTGGTCAAATTATTTTTTAAAAAATTTTAAAATTTGTATTTTTAATGGACGCCATTTTAGAGCTGCACCCAATTTCCCCAAGGCAGGGGTGGGAGGATCAAACCCTTTTAAATAATTGGGGCAAAGCGGCTGCTGACCTAACAATGGAAAGAGGAATGGCAGAAGCGGCAAAGGTGGAAGCTGTGGGGCACTTGCTCTTCAAATGATAGATTTTGAAGTACAAGGGGCAAATGGAACGGCCATTTTCAATGTGCGCCCAGAATGGGTGATCAGGGGTAGATATGATCACAGTGCAGGGAGAATTGCGAGGTGGGAATTTAGAGGAAATGTGCAGATTATTGCAAAGGCGCAAGGCCCTGTCAACCAATCCACCCCATAGGGAATCACAAAATGCAACACTGGCCTGCACTATAAATGGCCAAACCCTCCGCAAGCTGGTAGTGGAGGCATTCAGGAGAGATGGGAGGGTCTGGTAAATTGGATTACCAAAGTCGCCTCATCTGGGAGCCACGTGTGAATAGTGGTAATAGGAATTTTTAAAACTGATTTACAGCTTATATGCTACTGCTGCATTGGCTTCAGAATGGAAGCCAAGGTTGAAGTACCCCTTTAAGAAGTGGAAGTCAATGAAGCCAGTGGGTTTTAATACCACCATGGCCATCTTGATGATGGCTGAACTTACACATGGGAAAAGATTCCCATATTCAACCCAGAGGCTAAAATGCAATTTGCTCCATGGGAGCACCAAATGGCTCTGGAGTAACGCCTGGGAGCTTGTGAGGTGGTGGGCCAAGTCCTGAGGGGGAATAATGCTCAGTAGTGTTGGGAGGGCTAGCAGAGTCAGACCAAGTGTGCTTTGGCAGTGGCCAAAAGATGCCAGATGGTGGCGCACCACCACCCAGAGATGGGGCAGCAGGCGTCGTTTGCATCAACATTGGTAAGTTTTAGCTTGATTGAACGGTCATCTTTTGTATTTTAAAAAAATCCAAATTTGGCATTGATTTAGTTATAAAACCAAAAGAGAGATTGTAATGTCAGTTAGTCTTTTGAGACATTTTTAGATAACTAGCATCACTCCTTACTAGGTTAACATTAAGTTTTCTTATCATAGTTCTTATATGAAGCTATATAAAATTAAGGTTTAAAAATAAAATAGTTGCATTACTTTTCATTAAGGATGAAGGAATCTATTTAGTGCTTCTCATATATACAGTATGCTGGTGAATTTTCGCTTCAACTCTTTTTCTAATGTTGCAATTAGTATGCCCACTCAGTTTTATTTATTATTCACTAAAATTAATATTTTTTACTTGCAAAAAAGACTTGGATTGGCTTACACTATGCTTATGTTGGTTTATAGTATCAATTTATTATGGATTCTCATGCCCACGCGCCCACGTTTTATATGTATGAGACAATTGGTATTATTAAATTATTAATAATTAACTGACATTAAATACTCTGACTACTGATATAGTTTTATAAAGATTGACTCCTTTATCTCACCCAGTGCAACTCTTTCATTAACAACTCAATTAATTTGGCCTGCGTACCTGATTTTGTATTACCTACTATAATATTATATAGTAACCTTGTTGCTCTTGAATTGGTTAAAGCACTTCATCAATAAGTTTGTTCGTTCACTTTTCCCTTTTTCTAGTGTCTCTGTTGTAATTGACTTATTTCTATTATTATGTAAATGACCCAAGTCTTAATAATCCTTTCCCTGATCTATTATGATATTATGCAATTATTTTGCATATGCCATTTGCTTCTCAGTTAGCAATAAATTGTATCAATGAAAAAAATGGTGTGCATAAGAGCATAGCTTTGATGGATTGCCATTTGGAAAGAAATTTTGTTCTTATGTATACCTTCTAGAAGTCTACAACTAAGAGGATATACACACAGCAAACCGGATAGCCACTGTAAGTATTCAAAAATACATTGTGCTTTTCATTTATAATTAAAAAAGCCTGTTTTTATAAATAAGGTGTTTTATGTGTTTACAAGGTCTGTCATCATCATTTACCTTTTTGTGTTTTTTACCTGTGTACCTGTAATACTTTTTCCTGCACTAATATAAATTGTGTTTCTTTTTAAAGGGTTCCGCACATGGTGTACCTGAGCATCAAATTTATTAGTATGAGTTCCAACCTGAACTACTTTTTTTGGGCTGGCAACAACTAGCTCCATGAACCTACGGATGAACGCAATACAGCCATAGACTATCTTCACATTATCAGTTCTATAAGCAAAAGAGTTGGAGGCTCCTATGGTGGATCTCCCCCATTTCGTTGGAATGACAAGTTGAAACCCACATGTTCAATGTCTCTCTGGCTCAGATTCATGAGGTATATAGATGATTACTTTATGGCTACCAACATACTGCCTCCAATGCAAAAAAAACTCAAATTCACATGTTTTATACATATAAGTATCAGAATATATATAATATTACCTTCTATTCTTGACATGATCATCAGAAATATGGTTAAGAATCTTGACACTTAAAATCATTCAGCAAAATAATTTCCAAGTCCATTCACCCTTCCATTTGCTAAGTCCAGTGAATCATCATCCTTCAGCATATTGTCATCTGCAGCTTGGTTGTGTTTTTGGAAGCATAACATGATAACTCCCTTTAAATGGACAGTGTACAGCACTTTTTGTGACCTTCATGACATTGTTATCTATAATCAGCAACAAGCTCATGACACCCACCAGAAGGTGGAAGGGCTGGCTGACCAGCTCAATAAAGACATGCTGCATATTTTAGTGAAATTACTAATAAGTTGGTACACAAATCCTAAATGGGCAGTGGACATCAAGTACCACTATATTTAAGCTAAAAACTAACATAAGGTAGATATTGTGTGACATACTGAAGCTGAATCAGCTGACCTAAAGGGCCAGAAAAACCATCACAACGCTAGTTTTTTTTGAAGATTTACATTTTTATGCTAGCCGACTTTATGAAACAAAATTATATTATAATAAACTTGTTTAGAATTAATAATATTAAACTCAAAAATGCCATCATGAAGGCTTCTACTCTGATATGGATGGAGCCATCCGCTACTATACTGATATGTACCAGGAGGTTGATCCCTAAGTCTTCAAGTACAATCTAAGCACAAAATTTAAGCTCGCTGGTTTAGAATTGCAATATAATATGTGAAATATTGGTTGATACACAAAATACTGATCATTTTAGAAGTGGTATAGGTAGATTGCTGCCATCTTTCTAATAGGTTGTACAAGTTCAAAATTGATATTTAAAGCAATATTATAAAGTGCCATCATGGTCAGACAAGTGATTGACTTGCAAATATTCTATTGACATTTAGGAAAAACTTCCAACAGAGACTGAAACTGAGGTCATCAAGGCGCTGGCTAAAGTTAACTTTCCACCTTTCTCATACCTCTGTTCTAACTACAGAATATTAGCTGATCCTTATACTCAGGCGAATCCCCTCTGATTCATCAGCACATAACCAGCAAGATTCCAGTAGAACCAGTATAAAATAATACCACCCCCTTTGCTTGACCTTTGTTGAGAAATTATATGACTGACAAATAAGCCATATATCAGGTGGATAGTAGCATATGAGTCAAGATTACCCTCATGATTAGTGGAAGATTATATTGATGTGAAGCGAATCAAGTGTAGTACCAATATTTTGGAAATTTGAGAAAATTCCGTTGAATATTGATTTAGAATAAAAACTCTTATAAGGCAACAGATAAGAGATTACTAAGCAGAAGGGTGAAATTGACTATGAAAACTAAGGATAAGCGTTGAGTGGAAATTAGAGAGGAAGTTTTTAGTAGTTAGCAGCAATAGTCTGCAATTTTATATAGTTAATAAAAGTGTTGGTCAGGGCAATAGCTCCATATTTTATATTGGTTATTATTAAGTGTTGTAATTTGGTGGAATTGTCGAGATACGCCATAAGGATTTTTTCACAGAGTTTAGCCCACTGAGCAATAGGACCAACAATATGATGATCGTGACCCTTGGAAACAACGAAATAAACTTAATTTGATAAATATGGAGCACTTGCTCCCTCTACACTATTTTATTTAATATAATAAAACACAGCAGATTCTCACTGGTTTGCTCACTCTACCCTATTAGCAACCTCCTCCTCTTTATTTGCCCATCTCACTTATTTTACAGCAGCTTTGGACTATACCACTCTCATAGCTTGGACTATTTGGTTCCACTGATTCTCCTCATTTTGGCTTGTTATTCTTTATTTCTCTATCGCCTAAATTGTAGGCGATTTAATACGTATTCATCAAATGTTGACATTGCCCTATCGCCCTTTTTAGAGATAATCCAATAAATTCATTATATCCCAATATCGCCTTGTCTCAAGGCACTCAAATAATTGTAACTGATATCATTTATGAAGATTCTTCCCAAACCGTCCTAACTGTTTCAAGATTATTATCCAGTCATATCAAACTCTTAACATTAAGTATCAGTGATCTTCATATCGTCCATTCCATTGCTCAGTGGTAATTATCCTATGCAACCAGCTCAGTGGAATTAGCCAATACTGCTGAAAGTAACAGTTGTGCTCACTACAGGGGGCCACTGGTCAACTGTAGTACAATGGCAATAGGGCATCATGGCAAACTCACTCTATGCCAAAATATAATTTGATTTCATGACCAATACTCTGGGGAAACAATGAAGTCATATAATGAGGAACCAGCACTGTTCATTGGGATGGAACCTGAAGACAAGGATACTAGGATGGAACTGCAGTTAGATACCTGTCCCATTTTGGAGTTAGAACAGCAGAACTGGTCACTAATGTAACCCCTCATCAGCTGTGTGGTATCATGGAATGGTTCTTGCGAGGTTACCACATTTATGAAGAAGATGTGGGAGAACATGCCTTGAGTCTGTTTTATAATTAATGGGACCAAAAATTCCATTGGGAATTGTATATGTCTTAACTCAATGCTACCACAACGTGGTTATCTCACAGGCTCAGCACACATGGAGCTGAGGAATACTTGGTTGCATATGTTCAGCCTTTGATCTGTCAATTATTATATGTTTTGGCTCAACATAACATTGAGATTGGGGATGTCATGCATTTTGTACAAGCACAACAGAGTGACACTCACCATTTACTTGACTGCCTCAACCACTCTTTAGCAGAGATCTAGGGGCACTAGTGCAAGTGGAAAGTCATGTTGTGGACATCTGCCATCACTTGGACGAGTTAGTTTTACAGTTGAATCATGAGTTACCCTGGGTTGTAGGAGAATAGTTAGACCAGTGCAAGCGTTTATATGAATGTATTAAGGATTTACAACATTGGGTAGTAACATCAAGCGATTAATGGTGGACATGGTGGAATGGGCCAAAAGGATTGAAATGGCGGCGGCTCATACTAGGGACTGGGTTGCCCTGTCATAGCAACAAATGACTGATCACGCTGACTTCGTGGCAATTTAATTCAGATAACTTCGTGCTGAATGGAGTAACTAGCAGATGGCTGACCATTCAACCAGCTCTTTTTTGGCGTCCTCATAACGCAGCCATTTTCTGGGTCAGATAATCATCCTGAGAGTATCAGTTAAGTGATTTATGTCGAGACATCATTTTTCTGTTCATTGAGAAAGTGGAGTATGCTGATATACGAGTGCACTTGGATAACCTCTGATGGGTCAATGAGGAGCTGTTGCAGGAACAAGACGCTCTATTTAATAAATTAAATGAGGTGAACCAACTTACATGTGACACTGGAAGGCAGAACGTGAGTATTCAGGGCACATTGGATATGTCCTGTCACGGCTTCATACAATGGAGCTTAAACTGGACACAGAGCTGGAATTCTGCCACAAATTGCAGAATGAGTTCAAAGCGCTTCAACAGGGGGTGAGAGACGGCCAGTGTTGGTGCTATTATGTCAAAGCTGAGTGGATAGTTGACAAAACTTGCTGAACAGAATGGTAAGGGAGGGAAGGATTCAGTCAGTGGCATGTCTGGAGAAAAAATTATATCTAGGTTGGCCAGTGAGTACCCCCTGGTGTCAAAGCAAGCCTGTAATCAAACCTCTTCTCAGTCCACTTCAGTAGATTTGCATCCATCCACGTGACGCTATTCTTTCCCACAAGGAGATGCTCCTCTTGTCCATTCTGAACCTATTCCATCTGTTCCTCATGTTTAAATAACGGAGCAAGGCGATTTTGTTTGTATCAAGAAGTTACCAGCTTTCAGTCATGATGAAAACATGCACGAGTATTTTAAATTTTTTGTATTTGCCATGGAAGGAGCATCGGATTGGTGAAAAGTGAAACTGTTGCTATCTGTTCTAGATGTTGAAAGCACCGATCAGGTCAACTGCTACCTTAAGAGTAATTCTGTAACATATCAAGAAGTGAAGGAGACTTTGTCCCATCTGTTCAGGGGCACAGCGAAGATGGTGCAGCGCAAGGCCAGAATTCTGATAATACTTTTTAAAAGAACAAGTCACTGGTGGAGGTTGTGGAGAGATTCACAGATGAAGCTCATGTGTTAGTGGGAGCAAATATATTAGCCAAAAGCTGTGAGCATAGCGATGACTGCAGCATATTAAGCCATAATAAGAACTTCATAATGCAATGACCCAAATATTTCACAATGATGCGGAGCTTTTACAGACTGTTAACACTTTAAGCCATCTCTCTGTCACATTCAGTTCTCCCAACATGGAACAGAAGTCTCCTGTAATTGCTGCCACATCCTCATCAGAAAACGGGCCACAATGACCCAGTTATAATCCGTTGGTCAATATGCAGCCACCAAATATGTCGGTGGATTATTTACTCCACCCTTACGCTCAGCCTCCCCATCGCCAGCTTAATTTCAATTCATTGTTTAACTTTTGACCCGGACCTTCAAGTGCAAACTATAGATGGGAGCCATTTAAGAATACTTGTTTCCTGTGCGGCCTTAAAGATCATTATGCGATTAACTGTCCTTGCAACTAGCATGTCCATGTGGTGAAACCTGTTCTGATTGAGCAGGGAAAAAATCAAGTGGAGTAGAGACGGGATGCTCTAACTCCTCTAGTCCAAAATTAATTGTCCCTAAAGATTCCCATGAGTCTCTTTGCATCAGGCCTGATACTCAACTTAATGACTTATTATATCAAAAACTTCCGCACGATACCCCAGCCTCAATGTAAGAGAGTGACCATCATCTTTCAAGCTCTGAGTTCCGCCAAGATGTGCAAAATCTGCATGCTTGGCAAATTTTTAAAAAAAACGGGATGAGTGATGTTGGACCCTCAATGGACGTCGCCTCTCTAGTGGGGGTTAACGTAGCCATTCCTGTAGAAAAGATTGCCCAGGAGTATCCTCATGTCAGTGCAGGTAATTTCACTTTTCTTGGTAACAAAAAGCACTTGGATGATCACGTAATAACCACCATTGGTTCTTCTTATTCAGAGTGTACCTACTGTAATATTTTTGTTCAGAATACGAAACTCCTAGATTTATAGAAACTAGTGACACAGTTAAACTAGTCTCCATCAAGCTCATGGCTAAGCTTCCGCTGAAGCCTAATATGGAACACAGAGTAGTGTATGGGACTTCAGGGGCACGGAGAACTGTCAGAAGGAGCTTACAGCATGTTACCTTTGAAATTTGGTTTGGTTAAGGCTTCTTCTCCAGAGGTGATTAGGCCAAATAATAACTACAACATGTTGATCAGTGCTGCGTTCATGTGGTGTTTTGGGGTTATGGTCAATATAGCAGAAGAAACTTTAGTATTTTGAGACAACAGGTCACCATTTACTTTAGTACTAGCGGAGTTCCAAAGGACCCAATTTGCTCCATTCAGATCAACTTAGCATATAGCGATGGGGTGATACCTGTCCAATATTGGCTGATGAGTAGAGGACCAGAGCCCTCCCCAACCAGGCTTACAAGTACAAAGGCATTCCTCTACAAGCTTTGAGCATTGTAAGCATACCATCTGGGTTTTAGGTCAGATTAGGAACGGAGCTTGAAATTGACATCTCAGAAGGCTTATAAGGGGAGATTATGGTGCCTTTCCAGCAATCTAGGATCAAACCTCATGTAGCTCCTGGGCTATTGTTACCAGGGCAGGAGAAAGGAAGGTTAAGATAGCGCTCCTGCAGAAGGAGATTATAATGGTTCAAAGGCACCAAGTGATGGCTTATTTACACTTAGCCCCTATTGAAGGGGTTCACTATATTCACAACTTCAGTTTGTGGGAGGATCGCGGCCTACTGGTAAAATCCCCATTTGGAATAATGGTAGTGGTTCTACAGGAAGCTCTGAACGGACTTTCAGAGGAACAGAAAGATAGAGCGATGGCCCTATTCGAAAAATACTGGGACGTTTTTGCTTCTGATGACCAAAATTTGGTGTGTACACGAGGGGTGGTGCATTAAGTAAACATGGGAAATCACCCTTACAATCATTCATGGCCTATTTGGCGCTCAAAAGTGGCGGAAGAGGTTTTCTCCGATGAGGTAGACAAATTGATTGAATAAGGGATGTTAGAGCCATCCAAGATCCCATGGGCATTAATGGTGCTTATTGTTAAGAAAAAGATGATACCAACTGGGTGGTTATTGACTACCAGAAGCTTAATAGCATCACGAAGTAAAATTCCTAAAATATCCCGCAGATTAACGACGCTTTAGATTGACTGAGAGGGTCTAATTATCTCTTCTGTTATGTATTTATTATTGGGGTACTAGAAGATCAACTTGCCAGCGGTGGAATGGGAAAAATGCGCTATAATCACCTCTAAGGGGTTTCTCCAACCCACGAATATGCCACAAGGGTTATGTAATGCCACAGCTACGTTCCAGCAGGTGAGGAACACGATTTTAGCTGACTCGAAGCTGTTCTGAGTCCTAATTTACCTTGATGATATCAATATAATCTTGGACATTCACGGAAAATTTAGCCATCTGGAACAAGTGTTTCGCTGCCTTGTTGATTCTAACATCAAGATCAAGCCTCAGAAGTGTCATTTTTTAAAGAAGCAATTAGAATATCTCAGTTTTTTAATGGACTCAAAGAGCCTTAAACCTCAGCCGCCAAAGGTGGAGGCCATATGTAAGATGACATGGCCAGGCAATAAGCGAGATATACAAGTGTTTTTGGGACAAGTCAGGTACCGCTGGCGGTTCATTCTTAACTTCAGTTTTAGTGGGGCATCGCTCTTTAAGTTATAGAAGAAGAAAGCCACCTTTGACTGGACTGAATGATGTCAAAACATATTTGTTTCTTTTGAACCATGTTAGAGCACGCCCACCTTGCAATATTTTGAAACAATTCATAGTGCAAATTAATACATCACTTTCATCCGTAGGGGCATTATTATTTCATAAGGACGATGATTGCGTAGATCATCCTGTCACCTTTTGCAGCCAAAGCTTAAACTTTCATGAATGAAATTACACCATGACTGAGAGAGAGTGATTGGCGGTGATATATGGATATAAACAGTTCCCGGTATTCCTACACTGGGTGAAATTCTAAGTGGTAATGGATCATGCATCCTTGCGTTGTCTGTAAAAACTCCGTGGACCTGAAGGATGACTCGCACAATGGGCATTGAAGCTCCAAGCATATGTTTTTAGATTGTACACTATCTGGAGGAAAAAATTGACAAAATATAGAAATTCTTTTAAAAGCTTACAATGGTTGCCATTATGGCGGATTTGGATGACATTATATATGAGAAGATGGTGGTTGGCAAATATCACGATGAGCCACTGAAAGTGATTAAAGTGCTAAATGGGCATAGACAGAGTACCCCTTACGCAATGAGAACTATATATGCGAATTGGAGGATTGATGCTGAGTTTCTAAAAACCCTCCGTCAGGCCATTGATTATCTTTGATGCACATAGGGCGGTAGGGCATGGAGGGTTGCATAAATCATTAAGTTCTTGTACCCCAATTTTTTATGAGAGCATGGGTTATAATGTGATGGAGATGGTTGGTTTTGTCATCAGTGCCAAGCGGAGAAACCTTTTTCAAAAGAAGACCACATACCAGCTTAATAATCCGTTTTTCATGGCATACCATTTCTCTTGATGATGTAGGGCCTTTGCTAACTGACACAAACCGATCTAAGTACATAATAATAGCAATTGTTCATTTGACAAGATGGGCGGAAGCCATGCAATTAATTATTAGGGGGCGGTTGCCACAGCCAAGTTTATAATAGAGTATGTCATACAGTGACATGGCTGTCTGCATTTTATCCTAGTGGACAACGGAACCATTTTACATTGCATATCCTGCCTAAGTTGAATGAACTGATGGCAATCTGTGGGTTCTTGACTACACCCTACCATCTGTAATCTAATGGAATGGTTAACAGCTCAATAGAACATTGGTAAACATTCTTTGAAACTTGTGAAAGATCGACCTTTTAAATGGAGTAGCCTCCTACCCACAGCTATCTTTGCACATAATATCAGCCACCACTCATCCACCAGAAGGAGTCCTTTCCAACTATTCTATTTTAGACATCTGGCTTTACCTTCCCTGCTTTAATCATGTGTGGAGAATACTGGCAGCGTAGAACTACAGAATTATTTGACCAATTAAATAGTGAGATGGTTTAAATTATAAATAGAAGTGTATTCTACCAGCTTTGCTAAGAAGATTCATGATAAGGAGGCTGACCAAAGTAGATTGAGCGGACTCCCACAAAATGCTGTAGGAGATCATGTCTTATTCCATGTCCAAATTGGATTTGGACATAAGAACAAGCTCGCTAACATTTGGACCAGGCCATTTTAAATAATTGAGAAGCCTGGTTTAAAGCCTACACCATTTAGGAACCCGCGGGGAGTTAGATTATCAACTGATTCCATTCAAAGTTCTTTCAAACATACAAGCAATAGGAGCTTATTGTCCAGTCAAGGGGGTAATAGTGAGAAATTAATATGATTAGACGATAAGCCATATATCTGGTGGATAGAAATATATGAGTCAAGGTAAGCCTCAAGATTTAGAGGAAGATTATATTGATATGAAGTAAAAAAATCATAGTACCAATAGATTAGCAAATTTAGGGAATTCTGCCAAACCTCAAGATAGAGTAAAAACTTCTAAAATGCAGTGAATAGGCATCGTGTTTGTGTCCAATACAGGGCCACACGCATCACTAAAGGTGACAAGTGCACCGCATACTTCTTTAAAAAAAATTTGCACCACGCCAGAGTGTGGCCTGCACACAGGTGCAAAGATCGGATAATTCCATTGTGGAAACACTGGCTGAAGTGGTAATCAAAACGCAAAAATATTACTCCGAGTTATACTGAGCCAAACCAATTCAGCCAGCTGAAATGGCAAATTTCTCGACTGAGCTCATATCTGCACCATTTTCTGATACCCGGAAATAATGAATTTAATTACTCTGAACAAATTATGGACAGCCATTCGCGGTGCGCCAAACCAAAAATGCCCAGGCCCAGATGGCATTTCATATGAGTTCTACAAAAAATATTTCAAATATATATCCCTATTGCTGCTAACCTCACTTAACCAAAGCCTGTTGGAAATGCGCCTCCTACCAGGAGGACATGAGGCCTTTACTGTCACACTCTTCAAGAAAGGGGATAAGCTTGACTTAGCCAACTGGCGCCCCATTTCTCTAACAAACACAGACACCAAAATTTTAACAAAAATCATGGCTAACCGTTTAGGGACTGTACCATCTGCCACCATCTCCCCAGAACAATTCGGTTTCATCCCCAGAAGGTCGATTTGGGATAACGTGCACTCTGTGGCTAATGTATGTCAGTCCACAGCCTCTGGGGCACTTGTATTCTTGGACCAACAAAAGGCCTATGGTAGAGTAAACTGGGAATACCTTAGGGCCTGCCTCCATCAATTCCGCCTACCCCCCGCTTCATAAACTGGGTGATGCTGCTCACAGAATCTGCGACAATGGCAGTGCGTGGCCCAGGCTTCCTAACGGAAGTAGTCCGCCCTCAAAGGGGCCTGCGACAAGGGGACCCCCTCAGCCCACTCTTATACAACTTCAGCCTTGACCCACTACTGCGAAATGTGAATGCCCAACGCACTGGGGTCCATGTGCCAGGCCAAACCCCAGTCAAGATGATGGCATTTGCAGATGATTGCGTGGTGGGGGTGTCTAATAACAAAGATGCACGCGCGCTTGAAGCCCTCATACAGGAATATTACCGGGTAAGCAACGCGGCACTGAACGCCTCCAAAACCGAAATCATCCTCCTTGGTCGGTTTCAGAACTGCTGGGCCCCAGCAATTAGTTCTCAACCTGGCCCATCTGCTCGCCCACGTCCACGCCTTACTAACTCAACACACACCGCTCCACTGGTGCTCCCCTTCGTGCCACGTCCTACCATAGGACTGGTGCGCCATCTGGGCGTGTGGATGGAGGCAGACGAATATGCGTCAGCAGTAATGGAGTGCCGTATACTGGACAATGTGACGAAGCGAATCGCCTCTCTCAGAGCCCACCCTACTACCCTCACTGGCAGGGTTATTCTAGCCAGCTATATGCTCCTATCCAAAGTCTGGTTCGGAGCCCACGCCATCCCCTTCTCCCCAAGCTTCTTCAAATCCCTGTATGCTTTGCTGCAAGGATGGCTTTGGTCAGGCCGCCCTCCACCAGTATGGCTAGAGGTCATGTTTGGCTCTCATCATCAAGGTGGCATGAGCCTACTTGACTTCAAAGCCCATGCTGCCAAGATCCTGGGCACCTGGATCGCGGCCATCACCGCTCCTACACTCCCATCCCAATACTGGTCCCACGCGGCCCACTCCAACTTCTCCCGAGCCTTGGGCCTCAACAATCCATCAAACCCCCACTCCCTGATGAAATACCTCGCATCACACACATCGGCCACAGGTCCTCACGGGACTAAAACCCACTACAAACGAATCTTACTCTCCATGCGAAGCACAGGGTGGAGAATTCGTATTAGTGGACTTATAACCCGAAGAGGCTGCCCCTCTCCTCAGTTCACACAAGAGGTATAGGGGCTACCCATCCATGATGGCGTGATCCCCATTCGACTCCAAGTCCTATCCAGGGTGGACTACTTGGACATGATGGACATCCCTTATTCCACTGAGACCCAAAAGACTATCTGGAAATACGCACACCATCCTCTGTTGCAGCCTCAAGTCCGCTCCCATGTGTGGCGCTGCCTGAGGCGGGTGTATCATACAGCTGAGCGCTCTAACGCTTTACACTCATCCTGTGTCATGTGTGTCCAGTATGGAACGCTGTTCCACCGCCTGGAGAAGTGCCCCACCTCTAAAGTGATATGGCGCAAAGTCCAACGTCTGCTGGGCCAGGATCAAACGCATCCCTTCAGCCTGTCAAGAGATGTGTTTGCTTCATCAATGGCCTCCCCCTTCCACCCTCCCTCCGTGCTCTGGTGGTTGCAATCGCCATGTGGACTATCCACACTATTGTCTTGGATGCCATCGCTGGCCCCATCCCCACCCTCCCAGAAGCTGTCCACAGATTCTGGTCTCATTTGGTGGACCACTTTCAAGCGTGGATGTTTGGATATCTCCCACCGCGTCACCGACAGCTGGTCTCCTCCTGGTTCCCAGTCTGGTTCATCAAATCAGACCCCTTCCTCCACACGTGCTCAATAGTGGCTACGGCCCCTTCACACGTTCCCTCCCCCTCCCCATAAGTGGCGTTCCCGCTGGCAACATGAGATAGCATCGCTTCTCTGGGGTGCCTCCCCTGGTACTAAGTTTATCTTTCCTGAGTCATATTTGGAAGTGTCTGTCCCATGATCGGCCTTCCCCGCAATAAATTTAAAATGCAGTGAATAGGAGCTTACTAAGCAGAAGGGTGAAATAGAATAAGAATACCAAGGATAAGAGATGACTCATTTCTTTTCACTCAACATCAATTTAAAGCAAGTTATAAAAACAAGTTGATTTTCCACCACCGCCATACTGCACCAATCTCCAAATTTTATGTCCTTGAATCCACCACCTGCTGCCCCAGTGTGGGGCAGCAGTGCTTCACCAGCTAGCATTTACCGTTCAGCAGGCAAATGCGCGTGGACTGGCTTGTCCAGTCTGCCAAATGTATCCAGCTGCTATGTCCCTCCAAGTGACTTAGCACTCCACCTCTAATGAGCCCTCCCAACCCGCCCCCACCCCTAGCCCTACCTTAATCTAAAATTTGCTTTTGTCTTCGCATTAAGTATGGACGTCTCTTCCCATATGCTAACAAAGTGATTATTGAGCAGGCAATAGCCACCTTTGCACCAGCAAGGTTTATCAACTTCTGTCCTTGCAAGAGCTAGTTTGATATTGAATATCTACCTAAGAGGACGAAGACGCTGCAGCAGCTACACCATTAATTTATAAAGCTACCCCCATTACCACCACCCAAACACGCTTCCCAGTTGATACACACTTGTGGTAAACTTTACAAACCTCCCCTCACACCTTACCCCTCAAACACTTTATGAGGAGTTGATGTCAGGGTTGTCCACTTATTGCACAAACCCATTCTCCAATTCCTTGTTCCAAGCGGTGCTGAGTGCCTAGCAGCACCTCAGGCAATGGCCACCATTACCCCCACCAGCTAAATATGGCCCAGCATATACCACTGTGTGCCTATGTCCCATAAGCACCAGACCATTTATTTTGGGCCCACACTGACTGTTGGAGATACAACTAAGATGACCAAAAGTACTCTAGATCGAGATTCAATATCTTGGTCTAATCAGATGGAGAAATCTAAAACAAATATTTTTGAATCTCAATTTGACCAAAGAAAGACTCTTCAGAGTTATTAACCTCCTACTATGGGTGAATCTAATCAACCCAAAGAAACTCAGTAATTTGAGATGGCCAAGAAATTCAAAATGACTAATCATTTTGAAGGGACAAGGCCTCATTAAGAAGGTTGATCGCATCTAACTAGAGCTCTATTAGATATGATCATCACGAATATTATAATGAAAATGATAATCAACTATATTGGTCCTCTGATAGGAAAAATCTTACCTTGAGTGAATCAAGGAAATCCTTGCGAAGAACCACTAAAATTTCCCTATAAATATCTCTGGACTTTTTATTTAATAAAGTACCTCAATTCTCATCTCAAATAGTTTGATTTTGGTCTATTTTCATACAGGATTCTGTATATTCAGTTGGCATTAACCATTGCAACGGAACTAATAACTTCGTTGCACTTAAGTTGATCTTTGCTAGAGCCATGAAACTAATAATTTCGTAGCCTTTGTAGCGCCTGTTTATTGTAATTTCTCACAAAATTCCAATGCTTTTGCTCCCTGCCAGGTCTGCTTCCAAGGCTACCTGGTAAAAACATACTTTCACAACGATGAATTCATCTAGTGAAGCGAGTCCCTCTTCTGCTGAATCTCTGAGAATCTCCTGACGGGTACACTCAAACTGGCAAGATTTGCCTTCAGCTAATATCAGCCATATTCAATTTCAAGCTTCTATGGACTTGGCCATTGAGGGCCCTGACCAAAATAATTATCAGATTCAAGCCGCTAATGTAGAGGAAACATTCAAAGGGAGATAAGAGGGGCTATCCAGCCTGGTGCTTGTCCTAATCGTGACCAAGCATCCAAAGTTACTGACAATATGATGAGTTTATACAACCAAGCAGTGTTACAGCCTGCCAAAGTTGGTGTGGCTAGAACTGAACAGTACCTCCAGAATTAAGTACATCCCGCTATATACCATTTACTCCAGACCTTGGGGTGGCATCACCTCAAGATTCAGCGCCAGTTGACTCTAGCGCAACAATTTCACTTTTAGCTATCCTCGTTCTTTGAGACAGCGTCTAACTTTGGATGGGATATTTGGGAAGCAATTCATGATAACAGAAGAGATCAACGAATTTCACAACCATTTGGTGAGAATTGACAACGGCGTTGTTGCCTACATCGGCCAAGAAATCTCACAACAGGTTATTGATGCTGCTACCCCCATCCAAAACTGAATCCCTACCCTCAAAGCTGAGATTACGAGACAGCTGGGAATATTTCTTGCCAAAAATGATGACCGCTATAAGGAACTCGACGTGATCCTCCAACAACTGATCCAAGTTGTGGATACAATCAGAAAAGGCGGATCTGGCTTTTCTGGTCCTCAAGGACCTCCGGGCACACCTAGTTCTTTGTCATTAACTCTGGGACCCTCTGATGAATGGGGTCCTCAAGGCCCTGAGGGACAACAAGGTACCCCTGGGTCTGCTGGTCATTCTGGTTCACGTGGACCCCCCGGACCTCCTGGTCCCCCTGGCTCCACGCTCTCAATCCACAATTTGGAACCTTCGAGCTTCTTAAAATCATGAGTATGGGAGTTGAAAACTTAAATCTGAGCCCTTGCTTAAGGGTGTTTCCTATCCTTGGAAGGTCTTCCGACTGATCTGAACAACTCCATAATCAACCTGCTGGATGGCTTTGAGAAAGCGCATCATCTATGCGATGCCAATTAAACTATGCAAGAAACCTGGTTTGCTTCATTGACAGCAATTAATGAGCAGTTGGCTGCCAAGTGCAAAGTACTTGAGACCAAGAAAACTGAGATGTTGTCTACAATTACCAATTTAACCTGAGCGCCTACAAATGACCATCTCAACCAATGGGTCCACAATTCACAAGATGACGTGAACCACTTAAGACAACAGGTTGATTGAGTTCCCCCTCACGCACATTTTACAGAGTCTGAACCCTCCAAGGCTGGACCTGTCACGGTATTGGGTGTAAACATTTTGAGCACGGAATCCACCCTCTTCAAACCTACCATCAAAGAAAAGTTTGAACCGGGTAAAGGTAGCATCCATTCTTTCCTTTTCGCATATGAACGCGCCATGGATGAAGTTACTGATCAGCAGAAGGTCCACCACATCACCTCTTGTCTAAGTCAGTTCGTGCAAGAGATCATGGTTCCTCATCTCAAGGTCTGTACTACTTGGGCTCAAGTGAGAACCGCCCTCATCAAGGAATTTGGGAGTGATCAAATCCTCTCCAACCAAAAGCAGGCCTTTATGAATATTCAAATTAAACGAGGAGAGTCTATCCAGGATTTCGCAAAACGATTCTACCATGAGGCCCAAACACTTGCCACTTGCGACCAGATTACCATTGATATGCTATATCGGCCATAATGAGTATGTTCGCTTCTTGCACTCAGTTATTATTAAATCTGAAGTCCCTAAAACGATACTTCAGCTCCATTATTGACATTAAGGAAGCGCTTATAAAGATTCCCAATGAAATGGTACATCTGAGCAACTCTAATAACCCTTGTACTTATATTCATGTGATGCCACCTAAACCTAAACCAAAACCAAAAAGGAGCCGTGCCCTTATTGTTGTCTCGTGGGCCATGTGGTATCTCAATATTGGAAAAAGAAAGTGGAGAAATTAAAAAAAGAGGAGTCAGCATAGGGCATGAGGCTCCCTGTGCTGACCTACCTCAGGTGCCTCAGTCAAAACCTATTGATTCTTCTACCAATTGTTATGTGGTATCCGCTCCTGGTGAGCTTGATATCCCTGATAAACTATCCAACAAAAACACTATTTCTGCTTATGCTTCTTCTTATACTTCTAATTCTATTCATTCAATTAATCCCTTGGTGTTTTCTATCCCAAACTTTGGCACTGATGTGACCCAGGTGGAAGTCATCATGAATAAGGTAAAAGTTTTGGCTAACATTGATACTGGATCGCCCTTCAATGTAATCTCATCCAAATTTATGAGGAAGATAAAATTGGCGCCAAACTTGACCCATTCTCAAAACTATGGAACCGCTTGACCTTCCTACACTAAATCTATAGGATCCTATTCCTCTCTTCTGATGCACTTTGGGATGTTGGTTGTGTCAGCCCCTACAGTGGTATTGGATAAAAACTGCTACGATCTGCTCTTGGGAACTAAGTTTCTCACCGCTTTTGATGCAATAATCAATCTTAAGTACAAATAACTATCTTTAATTGGGTACCAGGTACCTTTAATTCTACATGATGTTCTCAATACCAAAGGCAAACTTAAGTGACATGTCTGCCTACTGGGATAACCCCACTTCTATCTCGCGTCTTGAATACCAAATCCTGGGTCCAAGGTCTATACTTC
The DNA here is from genome assembly GCA_022478985.1 of Massospora cicadina. Classification (NCBI taxonomy): domain Eukaryota; kingdom Fungi; phylum Entomophthoromycota; class Entomophthoromycetes; order Entomophthorales; family Entomophthoraceae; genus Massospora; species Massospora cicadina. The sequence goes on along the minus strand of JAKSZP010015908.1, from coordinate 70,122 downwards.
TACCTCCGTCAGTTTGTGCCACCAAGGGAATGCCACTATATTCTAACTCTCTGATTACCATTCCCCCTAAAGCTATCAAGTCATCATTGATACGGGAGTTCAAGTATTTGTACCCAGTGATCATGTGTTAGAGATCTTTGTTAATCCAAATCCTTCTCATTTGGAGGCTTTACCTTGCCCTGGTATACTTGATCCTGCCTACAATGGAACTGTTTTAGTTCTATTGGATAATCTCACTTCACAACAATGCGATTGAATCACAATAATCCCATCACCTATGTGAGGCCTACTCCTGTGAGTGACTTATTGTCCATCTCAGGATGTGGAGATCTATACAAATTTGGGCTGAAAGATCCCCCTATCATTTCTAGAATTGACGTCAAATTTGGGGATTCACTCACTTAAGAACAACAGCTGGAATCTGAGGCTCTGATTGAAGAATATGCGGATACCTTTGCTCAAGGTCCTGGAGATTTTGGCCTAATGAAAGAGTGCAGCATCAGGTAAAAACTGGGGATACTCCCCTATTTGATCTCGACTATATCGCAAATTTAAAGTCAAGGAGGCTCAGGTCTCAGTGGAGCTGAAGCAACTTCTCGATGCTGGACTATTAACGCCTTCTAAAGATCCCTGGGATTCCCCTCTACTACTCATCTGGAATAAAGATGGGGGCCACCGAGTGGTTATAGACTATCGCCGACTCAATTCTGTTACTTAGAAGGATTCTTATCCTCTTCCTCATATAGACGATTCCTTGAGGCTGTTGTTTAGGTCCCTATATTTCTCAGCTATGGACCTTGCGAGCAGTTATTGGCAAATTGAGCTTGCCAAGAAGACCATAAAAAATGTGCTTTAATCTCTAGTGAGGGACTCTTTGAGCCTACTCATATGCTGCAGGGGCTTTGTAAAACCCCTGCTATTTTTCAACGAGCCATGGATGGCTTGTTTGGGGATTTGAAGCTTTCTTGTGTTTTGTTTATCTAGATGAAGTTACTTTTTTGACGCATTTTTAATGAGCATTTGGCTCATTTGAAGGAAGTTTTTGGCTGACTGCGTCATGCCTCTCTTAAGATTAAACCATCAAAGTGTGCTTCTTTAAGACTGAGATGGAATTTTTAGGGCATAAGGTTAATCGTAAGGGTATTTTACCCTTATCTAATAAGGTACAAGCTATTTTAGACATGCCTGTTCCCAAAAGCTTGCGCAATATCCAAGTATTTTTAGAAATGGTCTGTTATTACTGACAATTCATCCCCCATTTTTCAGAAATTGCAGAGCCTCTAGTATACCTTTTGCATAAAAAAGTTCCCTTTGTATGGGAGGCATCTCAGCAGCAATCCTTCGATCTGTTGCGCCAAGCCCTAATAAGTGCACCTATCTTAACCCATCTTGACTTTTCCAAACCCTTTGTTCTATTTAATGATGCCAGTGATATTGCTATTGAAGCCATTCTGGCTCAACATGATACCAATCTGGTAGATCACCCCATTGCATACTATAGTAAAACCCTGTCTAAGGCTGAACGCAATTATAACATTACAGAGAGAGAATGCCTCGCTGTTTTGGCCGCTATCAAGCATCTCGCCCCTAACTATATGGAAAGCATTTCACTTTTTGTGACGGATCACGCTTCCCTGAAGTGGTTGCAATAAATGAAGGATCCTGATGGGCGCTTAGCCAGATGGGCGTTAAAGCTCCAAAATTACGATTTTACCACCCAACATCACATTGGGGCTATACATCAAAACGCTGATGGCCTTTCTTGTTGCCTAAATCAACATTATTTTCTGCAGAGGAGGATCGCATTTATGACCTGATTGGTAGACCTGAGCTCTGGTCTGTGAATTTAGAGATGTTGGCTCAAAGTTATAATCCTTAACTGAAGACACTCATGTTAAAGAAGGTTCATTATACAAAAAGTCAGGATCTAAGTGGTTGCCCTTTATTCAGCCTTCTGCGAGGACTGACACTATCATGGAGGCCCACCAAACTGTAGGCCATGGAGCTGTTGCTAAGACCCTCCAATGGTTAAAAATCATTGTTACTTAGATAACATGCTGGAAACCGTACATGATGTGCTAGAGTCATGCCTTAAATGCCAACAACAACGTGGAGGAAATCTGATGTTCCAACACCAAATTATAGGACCTTCCAAACCCTTCTCTACTGTGAGTATTGACGTGGTAGGTCCTCTCCATACGGCCCCCTATGGACATTGATTTATTCTACAAGCTATTGATCATTTCTCTAAATGGATTGTAGCTGTCTCTGTCTCCACGGTCACTGCCAAGGCTACGGCGTCTTTCCTTTTTAAACAAGTTTTTACCAGTCATGTCAGCCAGAAAGTCCTGTTATCAGATAATGGGACCAATTTTATATCTCAGGTGGTAGCTAAGCTTACCAAATTAATGGGTACCTACCAGTCATTCACATCCCCATATAATCCTTCCACCAATGGTGCCATCAAATGAGCAAACGGTACCCTCATAGCCATTCTTCAAAAGATGGCTTCAATGATCCTAAAAGGTTGAACCTTTACTTACCCAGTGCGATGTTAGCTTATAGAGTTAGCTACTATTGTATTATTGGAATGTCTCCGTTTAAAGCTTTATATGGTCGGGAACCTATCCTCCCTTCAAGTGTACAACCTATACTTGAAGAGGCTACCCCGAAAACCACTGATTTAGTGATGAGGTGACTGGTTGATGAAATAATCTGATTACAATCATTAGCTTCAAGTTCCCTTGCCGCTACCACCTTGAAGGAAGGAACCTGGACTAACACTAGTAGACCTACGTTACCAGAATATTAAGTCGGAGACCTTGTACTCTTCTACCACTATAGGCCGGGAGGAAAATTCATAAACTAGACCCCTTATGGGCTGGTCCTTACAATATTATATATCGTTGGGGTGTTGAATACTCCATTGCCTCTATTGATACTGGTACTGTTATCAATAGAGTTCATAGTAGGTTTCTTCGCAAGTATGTGCCCCATAGGCAAGATCTTGAGGGGGGCATTGTTGGAGATACAACTAAGATGACTGAAAGTACTATAGATCAAGATTTGATATCTCAGTCTAATCAGATGGAGAAATCTAAACCTAATATTTTTGATTCTCAATTTGATCAAATAAAGACTCTTCAGAGTTATTGACCTCCTACGATGGGTGAATCTAATCAACCCAAAGAAACTCAGTAATTTGAGATGGCCAAGAAATCCAAAATGACTAATCATTTTTGAAGGGACAAGGCCTCATTAAGAAGGTTGATCGCATCTAACTAGAGCTCTATTAGATATGATCATCACAAATATTATAATAATAATGATGATGATAATAATCAACTATATTGGTCCTCTGATAGGAAAAATCTTACCTTGAGTGAATCAAGGAAATCCTTGCGAAGAACCACTAAAATTTCCCTATAATTATCTCTGGTTTTTTAATTAGTAAAGTACCTCAATTCTCGTCTCACATAGTTTAATTTTGGTCTATTTTCATACAGGATTCTGTATATTCAGTTGCATTAACCATTGCAACGGAACTAATAACTTCGTTGCACTTAAGTTGATCTTTGCTAGAGCCATGAAACTAATAATTTCGTAGCCTTTGTAGCGCCTGTTTATCATAATTTCTCACGAAATTTCAATACTGATAATGGTCGCACAATTTTCCCCCTTTACTATGAATTGGACCACACCAAAAAGGCATGCCACAGTAATTTACACCCTGAAAACACGGCCAACTCCACCCATGGGGCCACACTAACAGCATTAGAGTGGGGAATTTGTCTGCCCCAACCCCCACAGGCCATGCGCTCAAATCAGAAGCAAAATCTAGCACCTCAAACCCAAGCTGGCTAATTCATACCCATGCCAACCAATTGGGTGCAGGCTTGGACCAATGTTCAATCCAAAAAATCCTCCACCTCAAAACTTACCCAACCACAGCCACCTATCACCAAATCAATCTTAATCAACTAAAATCCCTGGGACTTATTGGATGAAGTGACTGAAACTGGTGAAATTGTCCCACCTCCAGCTAAACCAATCGATCTAGAACCTTTTATGAATTCAGACTTTGATGCCCCATTCCCGCCCAAAATTTGTCCCCAAACCCAATGTTATCCCATACCAAAGCGAACACCAGCTTACCAAGGCTTCAGTGGCCTTGCCCAAAATTGCCATCTTTTCAAAGCCATGACAAAATCCATTGTGAATATAAACAAGGACTGCACATCACCCAATCAACCCACTATTTCCCTGTAGTTGCAAAAGATGAAATCAAACTCCAAGCTGAAATTTCCACCAACTCTGGCAAACATGTCGCTGAACAGGCAGAATTTTCCCCATCCACATGTGTAACTAGAGCCAAAGTCACAAAATTTTCACAACTTCCCAATGTCTGCATCAAAGCTGAACACCACGTGGCTGAACTCATAGGAGGCTTTGTCTCAGGCCAACTTCTCAGGTTCAATGATTATGCACTCCGCCTCAACCCTCATCCAGCGGACGCCCCAACCCTTTGTTATCAGCATTTGTCCGCATCTTCTTTGTGAAAATCAAAATTGATCATCTTCCTGATCCCCCTCCCCCTCTGCCATGAAGGGATAAGCTTCTCACCGCTGTGCCACCTGGTAGGTTGTTTTCTCATTTCTTTTACGTTTCCCACTGCTTGTTTAGGGCAGTCAGTTTTGCTTCGTCTCTTTTGCTTTGGAGTTTCTGTTTCAGTATTGTCTGTCCCCTGGTTGGATTGCCTCTGTTAAATAAAATGGATAAAAGTTGAGTGGGATAATGAGGAGGGGGAGGGTTTTTAGTAGTTAGCAGCAATAGTCTACAATATTATATATATAATAAAAGTGTCAGCTGCGGCAATTGATCCATCTATTATATCAAATTTAATTAAGAATCAGCAATCTTCATATTGTCAGTTCTGTTGCTCAGTGGTAAATAACCTGTACAACCAGCTCGGCAGATTTAGCCAATATGGGTGAAAGTTAGCACCCTATATTAGAATTTGCTATACATGTCATTACATTGGTTCAAAGCTGTGTTTTGCACTCATTGTTTTCATAACCTGGAAAGTGATATAGGATCAATGCAAGCCCTTTGGCCCTGCAGCCATGATTGTCAATTCTAGGTGAAAAATATAAAATTATCTGAGTTTTAATATTTTGACTGTAAAAATAAATTAGTCTTTTTGAGATTAGTGGGTAAGGGGCCTCCAAAAATGCGAAACTGGTGACGGTAATATAATCCCTGGACTAAGAAAGTCAGAAATATGACATGTAGGAATTTAAGGATATTTGCATGATATATGTTAGTCTCTTTTTTTAGTACTAGATGGTCCCAACCCAAGGGGGATTCATCGATGTTATATGTTAGTCTCTTGATTCTTATTATTCAGGAGTGTGATATAGCAGAAAGGACAACCTGGAGGACAGAATTTCTTAAAATCTTTTGAAGGGATATTCCTATGAGCATTTTTTGATTAACTTTTTTATTTTGAGGCGCTATGATAACTGGGCTCATGTTATATGTAACTTTGGCAATCAGATAGCTCTTTGGAATTCCTGTAAGCAAATATAGAGAGTTGTATTGGGGCTTGATACAATTATAATGAAAAATATATTATAACACAAATTTTGAATTAGCTCTGAATATGCGCTGCTACTTTTGAGGTGCTCTATGAAAATCATTGGAAGCATTGAAAATTATGCAATAGCGCTGTCTCCCCTAAGAAGAATTCTAACTGACCCTTAGGGCACTCATTTAATAGACTGATGTCAGTCAGGTCACTTGTCACATGTAAAATAAAGTTGAGACATTTTGATAATTATTTCTTCACTCTATTTGCAAGGCCTAAGGTTTATTCTGTCAACCCAATGAATGATGAATAGAAGAAATAATGATGCCGAGTAGTACCAGGATTTTTAACATCTTTCTCTACTCAAAAATCATGGATAAAAGATACCAAGGGACAAATTTCTTATTATAAATTTCATAGTGACAACAATTTGCATCCATCAATCCATCAATTTATAATTAATTATATGATAGAAGCTACCACCTTCTTACAAAGTAACATGAGGCCAAATTGATGCAGAAATTAGTATAAAAGTTTTACGCTCAAAATTGGAACAACAAGAGCTTTTAGTCACCTCTAGCGAGACATCAAGCTGGACAGGGTCTAAGAGGCCCTACCTTTCAAGGCATTATTAGAATTTAGCCCTCAATCATAAGAAAGATCTTTAAACTTATTTAGGCTAATTGGACTTTAAATTTCCACACAATTATAATTCACTGATGCTTAATTTTCTGAGTGTACCTGCATTAATATTACATTTAAATGCTCACATTTAGAGATATTGTAGACAGTAGGAACCAAATAATTTCTTATAAATCAAACTAATGAAGAAACTTGGCCTTGCACCAGACATAGGTTATCAAAAAATATATAAAACCATAGTGCCTCAGATGAAATTCTCTAGGAGCTTATAATTTACTTCCTCTATGGTTTGGCTATATAGTAGTGTCTCTCTTCCTATTTTATTACCAGACCAAGAATAATACATCCTATATAGAATATTTCATTTATTAGGATTTATGGGGTCAAAGCGGATTTTTAAAAAATACTATGGAAATACCAGGATAAAATATTCTACTTACTTATAATTGGAAAACAAAGACCCTGCACCTAAAAAGAGGAGTTTGTTGAACTTACTTTTAAAGATGGCAAAGTGTCAATTGATTACCAGTGAATTTATGGCCATACCTGTAAGTCTTAGGGACCAGCCCTTGCAACTGGATAGGGTTCAGCACCCCTTCCAAATGAAGAGAAGCCCCAAGGCTCCAGTGGACCCTCTGTCACAGCTGGGCGACCTCGCCCATGTAATAGATGAGCGCTCAGTCACGGCTTTCCTGCCCAAAGTCTTCCCACTCCCACCTCTTCCCCCCTCTTCAATCCTGGTAAGGTTGATAGAAGAGGTCTTCTGGGAGATGACACACCTCTAGGCATGGAGAGGGCCCTGGGTCCACCCACCCCCCAGGCAAGCCATGGCCAAAATTTTGGAAAATGGCAATTCCCAACATCGGAGCCCAGCCAGTAATTTCTGGACTAGGGGAGCTGGTTCAGACTGGTTGGCTTTAGAAGCCAGAGTCAAACTCAGCTTAGGTTGCAAACCCAGCCCTGAACAACTTGATTCCTCAGCCCAACATTCAGAAATATATTCAGTGAGTTTGGATTGCGCAATTAGTTCTATTGAGGGACTGGCGCAAATTGCAAGTAATCCAATCCATGGACCCCTGCCTCCTGGGACAAATCCGGACTTCCCAAGCCATGATAACAGGATGACTCGAGTCACCCAGACTCAGATCAGAAATATCAACTTGGCTTGGCCCCAAGAATTTGGGAAATCTTGCAAAAAATTTTCTAAGCTTTTGCTGGATATGGGAGCCGCCTTCTACCCCCCTCTGAGCCAGACAACCAAATCACTTCCCATCCTCCAAACGCCCAATCCCATGATACCTCTTATGCCTATTGCCTAGTTTAAAAGGCAACTGCCCCCACCAAGGGCAGTTGTCAGTTAGTTCTTTTGCCTTTCATCGAATAAAATCCAAAAAAATCTGCCTAGTTTGCCGCAGCCTCCATCTGCCTTCAAAAATTTGCAAAAAATTACGCTGATCAATCTGATAAAGTGCACCATTGCCCAAATCCTCTTGCTGATGTTCGCTGTCTGGATTATCTGGTTGCTTGATCCTGCCATGTGGCAGCAGATTGTAAATGTGATAATCTGCTCCAGCCCTGATGATGAACCTGATGCATCATCTGTTTCCCCACATCTGTTAAACGGAGATCCTTCTGTCCATTCCATCGCCAATTCCACCAAATCTGCTCCACAGTTAGAGCAGCCCCCAGGTGTCCCTGGCCCGCCACCCATGGGTTTGGCCTCCATAGCCGCCTTTGCCATTTCAAATCCAGACTACCAAAGGGATTTAGAGCGCCCCCTCCAGGGGAAGCTCAGTTCCAGCCCCTCTCATAGGGTTTACCAGACCTATTCACATATTTCCAAAAACGCGGCTTTCTGCTCCATCCCCCGCTGGCACGCAAGCACCCTATTGGAACCCAAAGGCCAGCAACTGTGAACCCTGGAGGAGTTGTTGTCCTCCCTGCCTCTCCCACCTTGGGGGTTTCCCCTACAAGGCTCGCGGTTTCCCCCAATGCAACCATCTTGTTTGCCTTGGGAGCCTTTGGTACGTTACTGAACGTTTTCTTTCCTCACGTCTACCCTAGAACCCACTTCTATTAGTCTCTCAGACCACTATGTCTTTGGCATTTTTGGGTCCTCCACTGGGTGCTCGCGCGCCCTGACTGGGAGCCCAGTCTAGTTCTTCTTAGCCAAATTTGTGACAATACCCAGAAATTGCTTAACCAAATTTTGAAATTGAGAGGCATTCCATGATGAACTAAATTGAAGCCTAACCATTCCAAAGATCATTAGATTTAAAGCTGAGACTGAGATTAGCTTAAATTTTTTCTAATTAGTAGGTAAGATATAATTTACCATTTAACAAATCATAATTATAACATGAAACCGCATCTGGGAGTATCCTCTAACCATGAAAAAAGCAGGTGCTTTTTCTTAGCTTGCTACTCTATCTAATTATATTAAATGACATTAAAAAAGTTAGTTTGGTTAAAGCTTACCAGCTGAGGAAGTGCTAAGTACTATTAATTATTATTTAGATATACTTAGGCTTATTAGAAAATAAATGTCAATCTGTATGTTCTTTGGTACCTCAGTTCGCCTCTCTATTTTAGCTGAGACAAAATGGACATATCACTGGCCTTTTATAGTAAAGGTCTAATGTTATATTACTTAAGTGATTTTAATTGTCTTGTGCACATAATGTGTTACACCATATTGATACTAGTAATTATCTAATAATTTGCTTACGTCCTACTAGATTCTCAAAGGTACGTGATGATGTTGTCAACAAAAATCAACTAGCCGGTGCAACTGGGTTTTTAATGCCCTCAAAAGTCCTTGAGTCTCACCAGTGCTGTTATAGAAAAGAAGGAAGGATCTAATCACGTGATAAAGATTTCAGGAAGTTGGAATATGTGACCAAAAAGGATCCTACCCATTACAACACATTGGTGATGCGCAAGACTAAATAAATACTGCGCAATATCTTGTAAAAACGTATTTTATTTTTTAGCCTAGAAGATTAGCTGAAAAATGTGACAAAAGAAGTGTGCCATATCACAGCCCAGGGACTTTAACAACCCAAACTGATGCTGAAAAGGATGTGAAATGCTCCCACAACCTTTTGACGAACTATGAATTGCATATAAATTGATTAAAGATTTTTCAAATTTTATAAATCTGGATGACTAACGTCTTCTCAAAAAATTTACTTAACACCTGCAAAAAGTGCAAGAAGCCTTTTACTTACAAGCAAAGGTTGATCCTAAAATTGATACATGGATGGTCAACTTCTTTGAAATAATTTAGTAACTGAGGCTTATCATTGACAAGCATGTATTTTAGAACCAGCTGGAAAAATTGAAGCCATTGATAAATGACATGGCCAAGTAGAAAGTGCAAATTCAGGCGCTCCTTTATATGATTAGTGTAGTGTAAGGTCTCCTTAAGCTATATGCACATGAAAACAGTTTTCTAGTCTAACTTCTCATCTTATTATAGCAACTACGTAGTAAGACACTAATTTCTAGTAGAGATAAAAATATTCTAGATGTTCTATTAATTTCTTTCCAATATACTGGAATAGATAAGATACATCTAAGGATTAAATAACTTTTACCATGTAATCATAGAGTGAGAATTATTTTATCAGTAGAATGGTTGGTACCTATATTGCCAGGTAAAAAGAATTATAATTAGTGATAGGAGAATACCACATGTGAGGATGGAAGTAAACTCATGAATGTAGGAGCTGCTGGAACAGTCCAGTTCAAAGTCAGAGTAGATAGGATTATTATTGAAGGCTGTAATGAGATGATAATAATAAAAGAGTTAAATGGTCATTGTCCTCCATTAGGAAGCAAATAAAGAGTAAAACTTAATAGGTGGCATAAGGTAACTGTAAGGAGAAAGTCTATAACTCTCCCATTCCCAGCGTGGTAGTGCATGGTGCACAGGGCCAACGCCCGAGACATAGTTGCTATTACTGAAGTTATTAGAGCCCAGCAGTGGGAGCTTGAGCTGGAATAACATAGGTTGAAGATGGTTATCATGATAGGAAAATAACCAAAATGGAACAACGCAGTGCTCAGAGTGGTAGGGTTAAGGTGACCCAGGTTGGAGGGAATTGAGGCAACCCAACGGTGCACAGGTGGATAGATTGATAGTAGATAAAATTAAATGGTTAACGTTGCATGAGACCTCCTCAAAGAGGTCTGGGCACAGGATTGTCCAAGATAAAATATGGAAAAAGGTGTACCTAGCGAAGGGTTTTATTGATAGAGAAGTCGACCAATGATTGGGATTGGTCTCAACATGAGGAATTTAAGGGAATTTAGGAAAACAATCAATTGAAGGAAATGGTTTTAATCCAAGGCGCATTAATAGGCACATGCTTCCATTGGGCAAAAAACTGTACTTGGTAATTGATCAAAATCAGGTAATTGATTGTAAGAGCGCCTGACCTGAGCTGGAAATTTGAAAACCAAATGGTTTTGAGACCCCACCCCCTAAAAAACCAAATCAAACCATTTTTTATTCATCACAAAGCTAGTTCATTTCAATGCACCAGCTGTTATACAAAGCCAAACTTCTCTTGCATCCTTAGGACCAACCTGGGCATACTTTGCTTTAACCCATTATTGATCTATGGTATGCTTGAGGTAAGGGAGGCCTATCAACTTCACCTTCTTAACCTCCTGACATGCTTCTTTGACTTTATCGTTGGTCCCAACTATGATGTCATTTTCCAACCCTGACATTACCCTTTACTCCTTTTGGGGCTCCACCCCCCCTCCAGGGGTTTGCTCCAGGGAAAATCTTATGGGATGGGGCCAACTTCAATGTGGCAATGGTTTGCTTTGACTGATTATCTGGCAGCCTGGGGAAAGCGCTTGTGGAAAACATCAATCAAGTCTTGAGCATGTGAGAAGTTGCGCGCTGGTACTCAACTCTCTTCTGATGCATAAAATCCCTTCCAGTATACCAGGTACTCAAGTCTTCTTTTTACTCTGCTGGAGGCTACTATTTCCATCACTCCCACTGTGGCACCCCATCCACGAGATAGGCCTCTGGAGTCTTTGGTGTGGGGCCCTAAAACATCGTCAATTTTCTCTCATGAAAGACATAAAGAATTTTAAATGAAGAGGGAATATCCAACAGTACAAGGAATGCCCACCTTTCTAACAACTTAGTAAGGGCCAATCCTCTTTGGACCCAGCTTTCAGCATGGCTGCTTAATAGGGATGTTATGAGCATCAAGCATCACGAGATCCCCTTCTTTGTACGCTGGACTCACTCATCACTTATCATCAGCGTTCTCCTTATACACTTGCATTGTCGCCTCCAAACTCGTGAAACCCCCTGTTGTACTTTCATGATAGTTTGGCAAAATCCACCGCCGCTTCAACTTTAGATCCACATTTAGACTCCATGTTAAAAGCGGGGTTAAAACCATGGTTGGCAAAAAATGGAGAACAACTGATTAAATATTGCAGGTTGATTTTGTAGCTAAACTGGGACATAGGAAGGTGAGAATGCAATTTGAATGATCCGCGGCAGTATAACACCTCAGGAAGTGTTATAAGCACTGGTTCACTCGTTCAGTCTGCCCATCTGATTGAGGGTGATATGCAGTTGAACGGCAGGGGTGAATCTTAAAAGTCTTACTCAACTTTTCAAAAAGATTGAGGTAAACTGTGGTCTCTAATCAAAAATGATTTTTTAGGGGACCCCATAAAGCGCAAAATCATGAGTAATGAAGAGCCTAGCCATCTCAGCCGCGGTTACTTTTGTTCTGCAAGGAAAAAAATGGGCGAACCACATAAAGCGGTCCACCACCGCAATGATGGCATCATAACCATCAGAAACAGGTAAATAAACAATGAAATACATTAATAGGGAAGTCCAGGACCTTCAGCTTTTTGAACTGGTACCTACAGCCCCGCTAAAGGTTGAAAATTTGGTTTCTTCTGATTGCATATCAGGCAATCTTTACAATACCGTCCCACCTGAGCAGGTATGCCTTTCCAATTGTAGGTGCATAGAATTAATTCAAGATCTTTGCTTTCCCAGGATGATCAACGGTAATTCCAGCATGATGGTCCTAGATTTCAGGTGAAGTGGTCCAGCAGAAACCCATTGGCGCCCCTGGAACCACACCATCTCATCCTTTACATGATATCCCCTGGTTAAATCCTTCTGTTTCAGCGCACCCTTAGCAAGTACCATAGTATAATTGGCCAATAACGGCTGATAAAGGACTACCTTTCTGAACATACTGTATTCCTCATCATTTTCCAGAGGTGCAAGCGCTGGCCTGTTGGCCGTAGAAGAGTGAAGTTGAGATGTAATTCACTCTGGCGGAATTATCAACTGTGTGTTATGAACCTCTACCTCCTTTGGATTGGGAGCTAATGCAGGGTTGCAGCTCAAAGCATCCAACAACTCATTCTCCTTGCCCTTGATGAAAAGATAAGAAAATGCAAATTGGTCAAGGGTCTCATGCCAACAGGTCTGCTGTGGAGTTAAGACATGTGGAGCATGGTAGTACAGTAAGGCACAGTGATCTGTATGTACATAGAAAGGTTGGTAAAAGCCATGCAAGTGATGACTCTGATAAGTCTGCGCCTCCACAACTGACAATAACACATTGTCGTAAAACGCGTAGTTTAACTCAGGCAAAGACATTTTCCTTAAAATATCCTATAAGATGCTCTATACCATCTTCGCCTACTTGTAATAAGACAGTCACTATGGTTAAGTTGGAGACATTAGTAGACACAATGAACTCATTGAAGGAATAACATGGAGCTGTACGGAAATGGACAACAGCGTTCACTTTACTGCTTGAAAAGCATTCTAAAAAACGGGGGACCACTGAAGCACTTTTGTACCACTGGACTTATACAATGGCGCTGCACCTCAGAAAGATTGGGCGTGAAATTCTTGAGAAACGTATACGTCCCCAAAAACTCCTCAATTCCTTGACTGAAGTGGTGGTACCATTCACAAATTGCCTTCTTATAGTCTGGAGTTATCATATGTCCTTGATCAAACACAACGTTGCTTAGAAAAGTGACCTGGGACTTGAAAAACTCACACTTGTTGATCTTCAGTGCAATGCTGGCTGTTTTTAACCTCTCCACCACCTGCCGAAGGTGTAGTGCATGGGACTCATGATAAGAGAAAACAAAAGAATATTATCCATGTAGGTAACCGCACATACCCATCAGGTCCCCCAAAGCTGCATCAATACGGCGTTGAAAGATAGCAGGAGAATTCTTAAGCCCAAAGGGCATGACCCAAAACTAAAATCCGCTTTATGGTATGGAATGCGGTTAATCACTCCTGTACCTTCTTAATCTGGGTCTGATTGAACGCATTGAGGTAATCCAGTTTGGAAAAGACTTTAGCCTTCTTCACATAGCGTGCAATCTGCATCTAAGGGGATGGGATGGAGATCTGGGTTTAGTAACATTGTTTAGGTTCCCATAATCTACGCAAGGGCATAAAGTTCCATTGGCTTTCTCTGCAAAGAGAAGCAGGGAGAATACTGGGGAGTTACACTGAAAAATAGCGCCTTTGACTAACTGCTCCTTAACCCACACATCTAATGCTTCTTCCTCCCGCACGGTCAAAGGGTAAATTGGGGAAGATATGCGCACCATATTAACTGTGAGCTTGTCACGCGTTTAAACTCTGAATGAGCAGGTAATTCATTGGCTGAAGATGCATCAAATGAAGATTCCAGACTCTTTAAACAAGAAGTTAAAGTACCTTTGTAGAGGGCTTCAACAATGGAGCGATATTGATGGTGTGGATATTGGCCAGTGGGGAAAATCGCCCTAAAAGTTAGCCTTAGACAAAGGAACAATTAATGTACGACCATTCTTTGATGTTATGGATAGGGTGTTGTCTCTCAAGTTAGTCCTACCGTCAAACTTTCTCCACCATTTCACCCCCAAGATAATGGGGTATAAAAGGTTTTTGATCGCTTGGAAACAGTCCAAAAAATGATAATTGCCCATTTGATAATCTGCCAGTCCTAGTACCTTCAGGCTAAGAAACCTTAAGAAGCCCCTCCCCTAACCATACCACCTGGCATATAACTCAACTCAAGGTATTCAGCTAGGTCTTGGTATTTGAAATTCTAAGAGGCTCCAGTATACACCAAGATAGTAGTGCTAATTTTACCTGAAGGTGATGAAAGGGTAGTAGTTAACAAAAATATCCCAAATGATCTTTATTCATAGCAGACGGCGCCAACACTTCACCACCTCACTCTTCTTCAGGTTCTACCCTGACCCTAGGATACATTTTTGCATCAAAGAAAGTAGAGAGATGTTTGCCACTCTTATTACTGAAGCCACATGTCCCACCATATCTTCAGCAACTGCAAAAACGTTTTTATACTGTAATTGTAACAACTTCTCCTCCTCTTGGTTCCGCAAATCATTGTGGTGGTCAAGCGTGGGTTCTCTGGGGTAATTTGATACACAGAAATGGGGTCCTTATGTGATCCATAAGGCAATAAATATGGTCCAGTTGTATATATGGCAACGCCGTTATAAAACGTATTTTAGTCATGAACAACCCTAGTCTCATTTTGGCAATGGGGTTTCCAACGTTATTTAAATCCATCACCCCCAGGCCCATCATTGAGGGTGCTGCCTGCACCGTTTGAATTCAGTGCCAAGGAAAACCCGGTTTATTTGAATTGATTTTATTATTTTTGATGAAAAATTGGGGAATCATGACTCTTAAACCATGACGAGTCTGTATCTTCCTGGTCGAGCAAGATGGGTAGGTACTTTCCAGTTAGAGTTAGCAAAAATAACGCTGAGATGCTCCAACCTTTGGGGAAAAAATGAACAGTGATGAGCCCCACCGCGGCTGTGGCAAACAGCTGGCGCACACCATTTTGCACCTTGTGAAAGCCCCACACGGAAAATGTACATGCTTGTAAAGTTAAGTGATTGGTTGAAGTATGTAAGGAGAGTGTCTATAACTTCCCCATTCCCAACGTGGTAGTGCATGGTGCACAGGGACAACGCCCAGGACATAGTTGATATTACTGAAATTATTAGAGCCCAGCAGTGGGAGCTTGAGCTGGAATAACATAGGTCGAGGATTGTTATCATGATAGGAAATAATCAAAATGGAACAACGCAGTGCTCATAGTGGTAGGGTTAAGGTGACCCAGGTTGGAGGGAACCGGGGCAACCCAACGGTGCACAGGTGGATAGATTGATAGTAGATAAAATTAAATGGTTAACGTTGCATGAGACCTCCTCAAAGAGGTCCATGCACAGGATAGTTTACGATAACATATGGAAAAGGGTGTACTTATCAAAGGGTTTTATTTATAGAGAAGTCGACCAATGATTGGGATTGGTCTCAACATGAGGAATTTAAGGGAATTTGGGAAATAATCAATTGAAGGAAGTGGGTCTAAGCCAAGGCGCACCAATAAGCGCATGCTTCTATCAGGCAATAAACTGTACTTGGTAATCAACTGAACTCAGGCAATTGTAGGAGCGGCTGACCCAAGCTTATATTTTAAAAACCAAATGGTTTTTAGGACCCCACCCCCTAAAAAACAAATCAAACCCATTTTCATTTATCACAAAGCTAGTTCGTTTCTAAAGCACCTGCTGTTATACAGGGCCAAACTTATCTTGCATCTTTAGGAACAACCTGGGCATACCTTGCCTTAACCCATCGTTGATCTATGGTATGCTTGAGTCCAGGGAGGCCTGCCAACTTCACCTTCTTGGCCACCTGACATACTGCTTTGTCTTCAATGTTGGTCCCAATTATGATGTACTTATAACCATGACAGTAATTACTGGGGCGACTAAATGATTTAAACACTGAATACAGCCTCTGCCTTAACATCAAGATGATATTAAACTGGTTTAGGCATTATTCCCTATCTTAAGCCAGTGTAGCACTAATAGTGCAAATTTATCCAAGACTTTGTTTAGTTGTTAACTCAGCATTATTTTTTGAACTCGCTCTGTGCTTAAAATAAGATATTGATGATTTCAGGCTCAAGGCTAAATAGGCCATCAATTAAAAAAAATATAAACTGATAATAACCATTTTTGGAATCCCAAAGTTGAGGCTTTACACAAACTATAAAAATTCTCAACGGGTTTTACTCAAACCTTGACTGGCAGTGACATTAATTTTGTCAGGGTTGTCTGGTCTCAATATTGACTCAAAATATTAAAAAGTAGGTTAGATATAACAAACTAAGGGTTGGGATGAACATTATTTTGGGAGACCATGGAGTTTGTTAGTGTCAATTACATAATCAATTGGTGTGATAGCTTCATTAATATTAATGACGTGAGATTGGTGGAGTAGGGCACTTATGATAAGTCAGCGCTGTCCCTGGCTAAAGTTCTGTCAACTCTTAAGCATGTGATGGCTATGGTTACGGCAGTGTGGGCATTATTGCTGATGAAGTGAAAGTGGATTGGTGTGACATATACACTGTTTGGGCTTTAAATAAAGGTGATCAAGGTTAAAGAGTATTATTCTTAAAAACATAATATGCCATTTAAGAAAAATGATCGTGAGAAAGGAGTGGAGATCATTTAATATAATCAATAGATGCCCATGAGGTAATACAGGCGATTGGATTGTCTCTCTCTCCTTGGAAGGTATTTAAGATGTCACAGAGGGCACGCACACTGCTGAAAGCAGCTTGCTATCAATGGAGCTCTCATCATATACATAATAATAGAGGATTGATAGAACAGCTGGGAGCATGGGACATGGCAAGCATGAAACTTTGGCACTAAGGTAATGCGTGGTAACCAGGCTGGACAACAACTATGGTGGGCTCCAACCAATATGGACATACAAAGGTTCCTTTTAGAAGAGCGGGGCACCTTAAGAGGTGACAAAGTGGTAATGGCAATTAAATTATTAAGCACAAGGACACAGAACTGTGACACTACTGAGTCAAATGAATCAACTACCAAATTAACATTGAGGAAGAATTCAAGTAATTTAAGGGCAGCAGGAGGAACATAATGAGTGGGGGAAGCTCACAGAGATGTAGCATTTCAGGTGGGCTGGTAAGCTTCCAAGTGGACTTGCCGCAATAACTTTAGTAGTCAATATCCCATCATTGTTAAAGAGAGGTAGTTTGAGGAGATCTTGGCGGTTAGGCGTCAACCTTTATAAGCCCTATATCAAAAATTTTTGAGATTTTTTTTGATTTTAGTAGAAAGCCCTAAATCATTAAAGAAATAAAACTATTGCTAAAGTTTTTGGAAATATTTAAAATAGTAAAAGGCAAAAAGCGGTACAATGGCTTCATTTTGGTGTCAGAGAAGTAATGAATTTGGAGTTGGGAGAAAGAGAGGGCGCCAAGACATTGTTGTTGCTGTTCTGATTTTTGTTATCAGAACAGTGGAGAGCTTCAGTACAAGAAAACAAAAAGGGTACCAAGACATTTGGGTTAGCTGTTCCATGTCATCATTAGAACAGCAAGAAGCTTCAACGGAAAAAAATGAAGAGGATGCTAAAGAATTTGGGTACGTTTTTCAGTTAATAAACTAGTTTTAACTCCACATGTGATGATTAATAGCACTCTGAATATGTTACAGCTGCATCTTGCAATAGCTGATGGCATTATGGATGGCTTAATTATATCTTGGCATTTGATCAGAGATTTCACTCATAATCATTTCAAAATATGCACACTATCACCTGTAGTGAACACCACTTGTGTAGCGCGAGGTCCCTTTACATGCTACGTGCATAGGTTAGCAGATGATAGGTCCAACTTATCATTTTATTTTATAGCACAACTTATAAGTAAAATTAAAATAATATTTTTTTAATTTTACTTATAAGTTGTGGTATAGATAAAACTACGCCTGGTATTAAATAACTTTTACTATATAAAAATAGTGAGTAAGAAATATTTTATTAGATTGTTTAGTAGTATCTAAAGTACCAGTGATAATCAGAAGATGATAAGTGATAGGTGAATACCATATGTGAAGGTGAAAGTAGATTCAGGAATGTAGGATGTGATGATACATTCTAAGTTCAGAGTTGCTGTAGATTAGTATTTTCATTGAAGGCTGGACTGAGATAAATAATGGTAACAAAGTTATGTGGTTTCCATTATTTGCCTTTAGGAAGTCAATAGATAGTAAGGCATAATAGGTGGCATAAGGTGGTTAATGGGGCACTAGAGGAGTTAAATTCTGAGTTCAACATAAGCTTAACATCAAGAAGATTTTAAGTTGGTATTGGCATTATATCATATATTTTCAGACAGAATAGCACTAATGGGGAAAATTGTTCAGAGTCTCGTTTGTTTGTGAACTTAATGTTATTTTTGGAACTCGCTCAGTGCTTAAATTAAGATATTACTGATGATTTCAGGCTCTAGGACAAATAGTTCATTAGTTTGATAAACTAAAAATAAACTGATACTATATATGTTTTGAACCTTAAAGTCAAGGCTTCACACAGAATAGAGCAATTCTCAACATTTGGATATTACCACCCAGTTTTTATAAAATTTCATGAATTAATATATTATTATTTCACCTCCATAAAAGAAGTGTATAAAATTGAGTAGATATTAAACTCCCAGTTAAACTATGATAAACTAAGGTTTTGCCTTAACAAAGAGATGCTACTTAAATACCCAAACTTCAATAGACTGGCTAATATTCAGATGGACGCTTCCCTCACCTGTGTAGGGGTAAGTTATCATAAAGTGATTTTGAAAGCATTGATCACCACGTGTTTACTTCAGCCAAACGATTGATATTAATGAATGTAAATATACTATTAATGAGAAAAAGTATTTAACAGTATTCTATAAATTGTAAACAATTCTGGGTTAACTTCCACAGGATAAATATTAAGGAGTAAGTGACTATGCCTCTCTCCTTTGGTTACAAAACATGAAGGTGCTGGAATGATGGCTGTCTCAATGGAATTAAAATTTTAATACATCAATTTTAAAAATTCACTAACGGCCTGGTATAAAAATCAAAAACGCCAAAGGATTATCTCAAATGATGGCCATGGCCTTAGCGGCTGAGGTAGTTGGTGTGTCATAAGATAAAATGCTGACCCATAAAAATGACAGTAAATTGGAGGAATTCTAGCGCTCCTTATAGAATTTAAGGAGAGCACTGTTGTCAGAAATTGGAAGCTTTAAAGTTATCAACATTAAGCAATATTAGTCAACCAAAAAATGGATGAACTTATGTTATTATTAGGGCCCACAAGTCGATTTGGCATGGGCATTTTAAGAAGACGTTTGAGCTGTTATAACAACACTATCATTGGTAATTAATAAGATTTGATATACATGAAATTCTCAGCTGTTGTAATGAATGCCAAGCTGAAGCCCCTTGCTGTTAAGCCACCTCCTATCAAAAGGTTGGACCAATTTTGACTAGCTCCAGTATCTATTGAAGGTATTGGCCTTTTATTGATATCTTATGGCCATTTTAAAATATAATATTGTGGCCGTTGATCACCTCACCAAGTGGTGGAGGCCAAAGTGATCAAAGACTTAGGACTATGACTAGGGATAAGTTTATTCTGCAATATTATTTTATTGCAACATACGCCACAATCTCTTCTTCTAGATAATGGGACTTACTTTCTGCCCCAAGTTTTCAAGCTCAATAATTTGATGGACATATGAGGGGTATTCTCTACACCTTAAACCCTGAAACCAACAGCACCATAAAGAAAGTAAATGATAATATTGTTGAAATATCAATGAATTTCAGTTACTGCTAAAGCGTCCATTTATAACCTCTTTTTGACTTCCGTTGTTTTTTCTATAATATATCCTTTCACTCTTCAACAGGGTAGTCACAATTCCAGTTATTCTATGAGAAGAGCCCTAAGATCCCCCTAGTTTTTATATCCTTGTGTCAATCTAGTGAGTATCAGTCCCACCAAATATCTTGAGAAGCTGATGCAGACTTAACTAAGATGAGCAATGAACTATTTTGATGAACTGGTTAGGAAGAAATTTATTGAGAAGCATTATAAAGACTGGCAGCCCTACCTAACTTTTCCATTAAAGTTTGTATTATATTATGATATCCATTAATTTAGATGAAGTAGAAAATAGGAACACATATGAATAAAAGTTTTTCTGAGATCAATGTTAGACAATTACAAGTCTGATCTTGTAATAAGAGTGATTCAGAGGTCTATAAGTATAATATTGGCCAAAAGACCCTGTCTGATTCTCGGTGGAACCCCTCAAATTGGGGCAATCCCTATATTTACACTCCTCAGCCAAATACCTCAATTCTCCCTCATCAGGTTGCACCGAACATGTGGCAAATAAGGGGAGTCTGTCCATAGTTCCTCCCCTTCCCACCTCTAGTTTACTACAAGCACCTAAGCGGAGACCACCCCCGTTTATAGGCTTGGAGGTGATCCCACAAGGTGCAAATATTTTCCACCAGGTGATTGACTGAAATACATTAAATCCTTGCCTCATGGGTTTAATCTACCAGTTAATAACCATCCATTGACCAACCCTTTGAAGTTAGGCGAAGTTTAAGAGCTTCAATAGGTCTGAGCCCCATATTCCATACTTTAGCTATATGTAGCCTAGTCTGAATTTTGTACTTCCCTCACTTCAAGCCTTGACATGTTTAAATGATAAGCCGCAAAATATTGAGAGGGATTTTCTACCCCCTCACCAACACTAATGATATTATAAAAAATCCAACTCTTTTATCAATTTTAAGGGTTTTCATATTTCAATTTGTTTAATATAAAAATTCCAAAATAATTATATTCCTGCAGTTGAAGAGTAACCTCTCCTGAAATTAATATTGATAGTATACAGGGCTTAAAGGCACAACAAGTATACCACCTGTCCTGGATTCCAACAGTCATTAAGAAGACTCTACGGATGCCTAAACTCTATAGGGATACAGTTAAAGGACACTTTATTAACTGGGTACATACTAAGTTCAGAAGTTTCAGCTGCGTTCTGGCCTAATGGCACTAGTTCTCAATGGCTTAGTTGACCCTACTTATCTTTTTCCTGTTTTGGTCAAATGTAGAAATGTTATGATTGGTTTGACCAACAACTGAATATATATTATTATGTTAATTCTATATAACTAATATTTATAAGCAAAATAGAATTATATATTATAAGGTATATCGCCTTGCAGGTCTAAGATTTAAGGAAGTTGCCAAAAATGTACTAAATACTATTGGTAATAGCAATGTAGCACCTTTTTTCACTAGTAATTATGCGGGCTATCAAATCCCCAATGCCTGTAAGTGAGCTTTTGCATCCTTAATTTACTAATCATTATGGCCATAGCCCCTTTTTCATATCATTTACTATATCATCTTAATCTTGTAGTCCTACCTTGCCCCACGCTAGCGTAGAATAATTTTTATAAGGCCCTATTATTACTACAGCCATCTGGCATTGTCTTGATTTTTATTGATATATTGCTACTATTATAGAAATTTCATGCCCTATGCATTTGCTTTCCTGAAAAAATTAAGATGTTATGACACTATTTGACCATTCTTCAGTGCTGTTTAGTAGCCATATATTGCACAAATAAGAGCTTTGGAAATGAAAAGAGCATATCTTCATGGGATTGTCATCTGAAGGGGGATCTTTTCTAATGTAGCAGCAAAGAATTCAAATTTTATTCAAGGTGGGCTGACCTAGGGATAATACTGCACCGATGAAGGGAATTGAAGAATATGGGAAATGAAGATAAACCCCAGAAAACCTCCATGCGCGGTGTATGATAGTTAACGAACTCCATGGACCGCCTTTGCTATTTTCTTTCTCATTTCAGGGAATTGGTGCGCAAAACCAACACAGTCATAATCAACCCCTACCCAAAGCTCATTACTGGGATTGAACTCAGGGAGGCAGTGGTTAGAGGGTCCATACTCTAGCACTGGGGTATTCTCCCCTTATGTAGCAGGAAAGAAGCCTACAATCAAAATAGTTACTTTATTGAGCTGTTAACTACTGGAAGTGTTTTTTTACCAAGATTGCTTATTTGTTTTGTTAGTAAAGTCTTATATAGAAATAAGTTTTCTTTTGCGTAGCCTTACCAAGGTTACCGTCATCAAACAGTATCTTGCATTTTTGTGTGTTGTTAACCAGTGCAACTGGAGTATGACACGACTGCACCTATTTTAAAATGTAATTATTTTTAGCACTAATGGTGCCCAGCCAAAAAGCGTAACATCCACACATCATTATTGGTGATAAGCCAAACAAAGGGATTATTATTAACTATTTACTTTTTTCTTAGTATAATATCTTAGCTAATAGCCTAAGGCGCCTTATCTGATTAAGAAGAGGGGAGGATCTTCATCCAGTGTATAATGGAGGACACGTTATAAAGAAGATAAAAGCAGATTTGGAAATTAAGTTGAATGGGGCTATTGGCTGTCAAGATGAGAGATTTCCTCGCTAATGAGACCAGCAGAATGCATAGGCTCAAGATACTAGCCAAGTCGAAATCCTGCATGCTTGATTAACTCAGGCACACATTAAAAAATTTTATTTTGTTAATTGTTTCAGGGCAATTTAGATTAAACATTGAGAGGTTTGCAGAATTAATACATGCATGGCCTGTGGCAAACATAATATCCTCGATTAGGTCTTAGACTTCATCAAGGAAGTCAAATGGGAAATTTGGACAAGGAATTCCATTGACAAGTGGCTCCATAGCCGCATGGCGGGCTTAGTGGGAAGGAACATTGGTGGGGCAGAAGCTGCCTTGAGGGCCATCTTATTTATTGTTTTGTAAAACTGGAAGCCCTTATGAGGGCAAAATTGGCAGCAAGGAGTCAAAGCAGGTGGGCGAGAAAAAATCTAAGCTGATCAAAGTCAGGTTTTCTATATGATGACACCACAACATCATCCACCCTTTTTTGGAGATTCAAAAGGGTTTGGATGGGATTACTCAGGCATAAATGAGAGCTGATTAGCTGGGGCCAGAGCAGTAACACCATGGACCTTTGACCAAGGCTAAAAACTAAGGATTGAGCCACAATCTGATCTAACTGCTTTGGTTGTTTGTATTTGATTGGCTGGCCCAGTGGAAGCTGAGGCTGTGATGAGTGTGGTAAAGGGAGGTAGGATCAAACTCAAAAAAACCTGATGCAGATCCAGTGGTGAGGATGACGCTGGAGGAGCAAGGAAGCTGCAGCAATAGCAGGATTAGGGCACTTGTGCTATGTGTAATAAAATCCAAGGCGCGTAAGGGTAAACAGAACGTCCATTCTCAAGTGTGGGCCCAGAATGTGTGATCTGATGCAGATCAGACAAGGGTATGGGGGAATGGCGAGTCATTTTTAACGGGTGGAATGGATAAATGGTTGAAAAGGCGCAAGGCCCTGCAAGTTGGATAACCTCAGTTTGAACCGAAAACTGTAGGACAGGATCTGCCCATAGGAGGGTAACCCTTCCAGAAGCTCATGACAGAGCTGTTTGGGGGAGAGATGGCTGGTCAGACAGTCAAACTAAACCATCAGAGTGTCATCTGCTAGCAACTGAGTATGGGTGGTTGGGATGGGTGTATTTTATATGAGTAAGTGGCGCCACCACCATGGCCATGCTTTGGGCTTCACTAGAGAATCCCAGATCAAAGCTTCCTTAAAGGGGTGAAAATCAATAAATCCATTGGGTTTAAACAACGCCTGATCCATATTGAAGATGGTAATACTGACACTAAGGAAGAGATTACCATACTTGGCCAAAAGGATGAAGCAAAGTTTGCTCTGGGAGAGCATCAGGGGGCTTCTTAGCACCTCTTGGGAGTTCGCAAGGTGTTGAGCAAGATTCCAAGGGGGAACAAAATGACCAGTGGGATTAGGGGGCTAGCAGAGCTATCCCAGGTGTGCTTTGGGTGCGACCAAATTACACCAGGAGGCAGCGCACCATCACCCCTTATGGATGAAGTAGGCACAAAATTAAACAGCAGTTGAGAAAAAAGGTCAAAAACGAAGATTTCTTTTATAATAACTTTTAAAATAAGCTCTGATCCAAATTAATTAATGAAAAAGAAAGCTATCTTAAATGGTATATAAAAACAAGAAAATGCATATCTTAGAGAATATGACTTAAAATCTGCTTACATAGCAATCATGGGTTACTTACTAGAACCTTTGGAAAAAATATAATGGAAAGACTGGCCTTAATCTACCATAGGCTACATAAGTATAAATATAGTTATTATATAGGGTCATTTCGAGTTCTAGTGGCAAAATATAAGCAAAATGACAGTCTTCCAGGATATTAAATCATCAAAAAATCCTAAAAATCATTAATTGAACTTCTGATTTCATGTTTCCAGTAATTCTTGGCTATTTTTTCATAGGCTAAATGAATATTATTTTTTACTCGTGTTAGTGGGCTTACTAGTGGGTTTAATTGTCACTATGGAAAATGCACTTAGGAAGCAATGTAAATAGACAAGATAGAGTTAAAATCTTTCTTTAATTACTTAATGAGAGGAGTGGTATCATAGTGGGGTGGTTCCTGCTCCACTCTGGGTCAATTTGATTGCCACATGCTTGAAACCAGCACAGGCTAAAAAAACTTCGCGTGGTATATTTGTCCCAGGGTCAACCCGCCTCATTTACTTTTAATTACTTAAATAAGGTACAATTATAGTCATTAATAGGTCACGCCTTTGTTCAGGATATTGTTCCCTTTTATTACAAGAAATTTCCCATTCTTAAGGGAGCATTGTACTTAGGTTTATGAAAAGATTTATTACTTTGTACTCAATGAAGAAGTTCAAGTCTTTATTTTGACCTTTGTATCTTAAATGATAAAGTCTGATCAATAAATTCATTAGGTGGTAGTTACTTTTCACATTAGCCACACTTCAGATGTTAGTTTCATATATTAAACTGATTTGAACTTATTTTCTCAGCAATTCCCCATCAAGATTTTTTCAAGGGTTTACATAACATCAAAGAACCTTCCATGAACTCAGTTAAAAACAATCCCCTTATTTATAGAATTGATGGTGTATTTGAGGAATGGCAATAGATCACAGATAAAGTCCAGACTACAATACATAGAGCTTATGAAGTCTTCCTCTAGGTATTTTATGGTATAAGAGTACTAAGTCTTATCTATAATTTGAAAGGAGGGATCTTCTGTAATTGGTCTTTTTATTTCTCTTTTGTTAATAGTCCCTAGGTATTTTGACACCAAATCCTGAAGCATAAAAATTACTTACGCTAGTAACCTCATTTATAAATTAGCTGTGTCAATAGTAGAAGTTTAATATATAGACTGGACACTAGAATTAACACTGGGTCTCAACCATATAGAGCTTTAAATGGGGACATCCTAGTATTTCAGTGAAATCTTGCCCAGTAAGCCATTGGAGCTCCAGGACTATCTCATTCCAGTGGGAAAGATCAGTTTGGGCCATTTTATGAAGAATTGAGATAAGTGTACCATTAGCTCGCTCTATGTCCCCATCATTGAAAGGGTGATAGGGGGCATCAAAAACCTTTTCTTCCCATCAGCAGATTGAGTTCAGTTACCACCTTGGACACGAGATTTGTAACAGTTATCTGAAAGGAGAGCTCTCAGGCTACCATGCTGGGTGAATACTTAATTTATAAGAATAAAGCAGTGGATTCTGAAGTGGAAAATACTACTGATGTAGCTAGCTCAAATCCTGAAGTGATCAGTGGTGAATATTGAGTTAATGTTTGTACATGGCGGTAGGCAAAGGTTCAACTACAGTAGTACTGACGTTAGAAAAGGCTGAGTTTGGCCAAACAGCTTAAAGTTGATAACTCAGATTGGATGGACCTTGAGTTTACCAAAAGAAGCATGCTGTCATTAAAATTTTAGGGGAAGTTGGTCAGTCCCTCCAAGTAACAGTGATCCTTAAGACAAAGGTAATTTACTGCAGAGCTCCATATTTCATGATGGTATGCACCTCCAGGTTGGTTAAGTTACAAGCAAAGGGATGAACATAAGGTAGTTAAAATATCCCTAAACATATATAAAGCAGCCCTAAATCAACTATGGGTTGATCCTTCATTTGCTATAGTTATTCTTAAATCACAGGTGTCTCTCAATATCACATATTAGGTCGCCCAATCATTTTGTAAACATGATCTTCTTTAAAACACATAATGTTCTTATAGATAATCTAGATAGCCCATTAGCGTTATGATGGATATCTCCCATCTGATGAACAAGTGAATCATGAATTTGTAACTCATTTGTCCATTGCACAAGTCTCACATTAGGTTCAATCTACTTTTTAAGGTCCTTAATGACACATGATTGGTTAATATTGTAAAATATTTCTCATAAAGGAAGGGAACAATTTAACGGCTGATAGCATAGACAGACACCTCCTTTCCATTTCTTTATTTTTTCTCATCCTCGATTAGAGTTTGATGAAGTAAGCAGAAAATATGATTGCATTGAACAGAGTAAACTGTGCCAGTATTGCTTTAACTGCGACATCACTGGTGTGCATGTACTGAATAGATGGTTTTGCAATTCTGATATGACTGGAGGATAAGCTTTATGTCATTATAGAGGAATGGGTAGAATCTTCCAATCAAGATATGAGTTACAAATAAATGAACGCCTTAGGATGATGCAATATTGGGTAATAACGGATGGTTATTTAAATTGCTTCCAGATGAGGCGATTAGGAGATGTCAATGCAAGATGAATAATTGTTAAATTGCCTCAAGCTAGGCGATTGTGAATTTAGTGAATTAAGACTCTGCCAAAACCAATAAAAATATGGCATAACGAATAGTCTAAGCAAAATGGTCAGTATTGACTGAAATGTTGTGATATAAGCAAGACCAGAGAATTAAAAGAGGAGGATTATCAGTTTTTAGAGCGAGCGGGGCAGCAAGGATCCGCTTTATATAATAAAATAATAAAAGAGTATATATATGAGGTAATTGCTCCATACTTATTAAACTTTAGTATGTTATTTCAAGGATGACGATTGTCATATGGTCAATTATATTGCTCAATGGGATTAACCCTGTTAAAAACACTTCAGCGTATCTCTGATATAACGCTGAAACTATAACAGTTGTTCTAAATTTAGGGTCCCATTAATTAATCACAAAATAATAAAAATTCCTCTGTCGCTGGCCATGTCACATCAGGCTTGCTTTGACAGGGGATATTTCCAACATGCTGCACTTGTTAAATATGAGAAACTCAAGCTTGCCTTGGATGCTGTGTGCAAATGACAGGAGGAGCTTCTGCAGGAGGTTTGTATTGATAATCAGCTTCCATTTGATCATAATGGGAACATTCATGGATTCTTTAAATAAATTTTAGTTTGCAGTAGAAAGAACTTCAGATTGGCGTAAAGCAAAGATGTAAATATCCACCTTGGATGTTGGAAACACCGCCCAAGTTACTTTCTATCTTCCAAACAGTACCATTACCTATCTAGAAGTAGAGTCATGGTGTTGTAGTTGTTTGGGGGTACCGCAAAGATGTTATAGTGGAAGGCTGAGTTATTGACCATTGAGCTTTAGCGTAATGAGACTCTCACCGCATTTGCTGATTGGTTCATGGCAGAAGCCCATGTGTTAATTGGGGCAGAATTTTTTGAATCAGACATATGCATTGTGATGGCCTCCACCGTGAAGCCATACTGCAAAGTGTACAACGTCATGACCCTGATGTTAAAAAACTTGCCTTTGCTTAAAATTGTTCAGTTCTTGCGCCATTTATCCGCCAACTTCCCCCCACCCAATACAAACTGGAACCCTTCCCCTACTATTGCCGTACCATCATATTTGGGGAAAATTGCCTGTCCAGTTAATATTCTGTCAGTTATTCTCTGAAGTTAAATGTCCGCCTCATACCCGTTTATTGTAGACTGTCTAACTAATCCCTAGGCCTAATTATGCTGACCAACTGCTGTCTTTTATTGCCCTAATCCTGTTTATGATGAGTACCTTCAGTACAACTTTCCATGTGACACAACTTAAGATATTCAAGGACTCAGTCCCTATGGGGTAAATTTTTTTAAATGTGGTCGCCCTGGGCTACTGGCACAAGTTTGCCCCAATTTACAGGTCCATTATTTACAGCAATATCAATGCGACCAGGGAAACTCAAAGTGGAGTAGATGTGGGACTCTCTACTCCAAAATCCCAACTTCAAACGTCCAACCTGAATCTATTGAAGTATATGCAGTGGAAGCCATCCAGTATGATTATACATTCCTATATCAGCAACTGGTTGGGGGAGTAAATGTACTGAAACAAGCACAAGCCAAGGATATGGCAGATGGAAAATCTATGAGGAACATAGGATTCAAGTTAAATTTTTGCTCACTAATGCTTCACCGCTAGAAACCAGAACCAAGTTGTTAGATAAAGCTAAAAAGTACTAATAAATAAAAAAGCTAGTTTTTATAAGATTTATTAGCGAGAGCTCAGTAAAAAAAGAGAAAAAAGAACCCTTTCAATATCTGACTGGTCAGTATTTAAGCTGTATTGTGGGTCGAATGGGAATTTAAGGATAAGTTTGAAACAGCTTGTTACAGTCCAAAAAAGGAAATATGTGAATTCAGCCTATCAAAGCTCTATAACTCGCTTCACTTTGGCTGAACAATGGATAGGGAGTTAATTTTTGGTAGTATATACCCGTGGGGTAACAATTTAATAAATTTCAGCCAATCCCCTTTGGCTAAAAATATTTTACCTTGGGGGACCTCCATCATGCCTATAAAAAGGAAATGGTCTCCAACTAGGTGTTTTAAGTGAATTGGACGATGCAGGGGAAGAAACTGCCAATGGACTCCCCGGGTTCCCTCATGTGGTCTTGGAACTTTGACTGCCTGAATTCATGCTACTTTTCCAATTGATATATATTACAGTGTTTCCAGAATTTGTGGGGTTCCACCAAGAATTGACCAGGGCCTATTGCCCAATAGATCTGATATCATTAAGATCTCTCTTATGATCATTGCATACACATAAATGTCTAACATTTCCCTTTTTTGGCCTATTTTGCCCAAATCATTCTTATCCTGAAGCCGGGAGGGCAAATGTCTGAACTCACCCCCCTCAAGAATTTTGGGGGGAAAATAGGGCTGTAGGAAAAGACCATGTACCCAATTAAAGATGATCTCTATAGCCAAGGACTTTATATAGTACTCATATCTCCCTTGTAGGTTATGGCAAAAGGACCCTTCTAAATTGGTCCAAGTTTTCCACTTCTTGGAGTGATGTGGTTACGGTAGTATAAAACCATGTCAGACACTTGAAATGTATGTAGGGGGTTCAGAGCTCATTAACAACCTGCCCTACTTTAATCACCGTTTTTGCTAAATTGGTCATAGCCTCAGATTGGAGTTAGATGATGCTCAGAGCCAATCTTCTAATGACTTTCTCATGTTTTTCAACTCTAAAAGAGAATACATCTTTAGCTAAGAAGACAGGTTTACTGGTTCACTCCTATACAAGACATAGAATGGGGACATTTTCAAGATCTGGTGATAACTAATATGGTATACCATAAGAGAACTGGGTAAGCATTGATCCCATTGAAGTGGATCAGAAGAGGCCATTTTTTGTAAGATGGAGACCATAGTTTATTTTCTCTCTCCAGAGTACCATTAGTAGATAAATTGTAAGGATCCAAAAAACTTGTTGGGCTCCCATTGAGGTTGTCAGACATTTGCCCTCCCAGCTGAAAAATAAGAATGTTTTGGGTCAAAATTCACCAAAAAGGGAAATGTCGGCCACTTGCAAGTTTGCAATACAAAACTAAGGATTTAAAGGAGACTAATGAATATTAACCAAAAGACCCTGGCCAATTTCCTGGTGGAACCCTGAAAATTGGGGTAACATGATTTAAGATACTCTATGGGCAATAAAAACAAGATAAAGTTGTTAGATTACTCCAACCATGCGGTGGACCTTGAGGGTCCATCAGATGGTACTCCACAAGCTGAATCTAGGTCCATTAAAACACAGATGCAGGGATTACCCCCTTTTATAGGCGTGGTGTGGATCCTACAAGGTACAATTTTTTACTGATGGGGATCGACTAAAATATTTAAGCCATTACCCTACAGTTATGTCTTGCCCTAAAAATAATTCCCCATCTTTCATTCAGCCTAAGTAAAGTGAGTTTTTTGAGCCAATAGACTGAATGCTCATATTCCTTATATGAACTGCAATAAGCCTTTATGAACTTATTATTAAATACTTTTGACCCTCAATACAGTTTTTATACTGAATGGTAGATATTGAGAGGGTTCAGTTTTCTTTCTTTTCCCGTGCTTCTAATAAAAACCTTAGAACTCAGTTTTTATTAATATTTTATTTTATTTTAAATAGCCATTGAGAGATCAGCAACATGATGCACCAGCAAGTGAGAGCTCAGCTGGAATCCTATAAAGTGGTGCTCACTACAGGAGCTAATTTTGTATACAAAACAAAAAATCCTCAAAAATGGAGGCCTTAAAAGGGGGTAGCCCTCCAACTCTTCCCCTTCCCACTGACTTACGAATAGTTGCTTTGTAAGCAACTTGCCAGCACCTAATCCCATCTTAAAGAGCTGACCAGCGCCCCTTAAAATTATCTATTAAAGACACAGTTAACCCCTGGTGAATAAAGTATTGCTTCCTTTTTGTATGTATACAAATCTTCTATGCATGGCGCCACTGATAAGCAAAAAGTTTGACACATCCATGCTTAAGTCACTTGGCACAAGAAATGATAGTTTCTTACATGGACATTCTGCAAACCTGGGCAGAGAGTGAAAGAGGCTCTCTTAGCTGAATTTGGTTCAAAGCATAGTCTAAACAGGGGCAAACAGGCCTTTAAGCTCCTTAGCATGTATGAGGGCGAACCAACTGCTGCCTTTGCTGAGAAATTTTTTCTCGCTGTGCAAGGATTGTCAATGGCTAACATGCTATCCCTGGATGATGCTATCGCTGCCTTGTTAACTGGATTAGCTTCTCAACCTTCTCTAGCCAGGCATTCATTTCAGTGAAGCGTTAGTTCAAAAACATCCACAACATAAAGGAGGTTCTGTAAACGTTGCTTTTTTCATTCATATACAACAATAAATAAAGCTGAATGGAAACTTCATCTCTAACTATTGAGGAGCTTTCGCCTTTAAAAACAGTTTGAGGAAAGCACACCTGTATCTACCCCTGTGATACCTACTTCATCAGTGCGACCCAAAAAAGATATAACTCCTTCCAAAAATTCAGAGTGCTGTAAGGTAGCTAATACCATACTCCCGCACAAGTGCAACAAAGCCGCTGTGCCTTCCCATCCAGCCAAGCTGGTAAATGCATGCCCTAAGGTTATCCAATCTCCTGTGGCCGTCTCCCCTACCTCAATTGCGGCCTTGCCAGTTGTAAACAAAACCCTTGGGGATGAATCTGAGGGGGGTGATGATGTTGTTAGCTACTATTTATTGAGAGCTCCCGCAGAAGTGGAGGTCACTGATTAATTGAACGCTGAAGGAGTAGACGAGACTACCATAGCTGATGAAATGTACCTCAGACAGACATTAGGGTTCCCAAAAGTCTTTGAAACTGCCAGCGATGGTGATGAGTTCTTTCTGGTTTGATTCGACCTATTCAGCGGGTCCATACCATGTAATCCATCCTTAATAAATACCCTGAGACTGCTCATAAACTAATCTTCAATTTCCGGCTAAAAAAGGTCTTGGCCTTGTCTCCTAACTTTGGAGGAACACTCACCAAGGTTGAAGTGGTCATTTAAAAAATCCAGGTAATAGTCATCCTGGATACCAGCTCCCCAGTTAATGTACTCTCTACTAAGCTCATCAAAAAGATAAAGTTGTAGTCTGATTTGGAGTATAACCAAGAGTTTGGAACTGCCAGCCCAAACAACGCTCGTATCATTGAGTAATATTCTTCCCTTCCCATTCAACTTGGAAGCTTATCTTATCAGCCCCTGCATTGGCCTTGGAAAACAACGCATATGTTATGCTCATCAGTACCCAGTCTATTATTGAGTATGAGGGAATAATTAACATGAATCAAGGTTTCCTCTCGTTACTCAACTACAAAGTGCCTTTAGTCTTATCCAATAAAGAACTCAGCAAGAACAAATACTCTTGCCTGATTAACTATCCCTTTTCCGCTATGAATTTGCATTATTCCACCTCTGGGCGCAACACCAAAAAATTGACTGATTCAGTGGATGCTAGGGACGTAATCTCTTTTTATGCTATTGAAGTCAAGTTTAGTCTGGTGAATAACAAATAAAGGACACAAAAATCACTAAACAAATTTTCCACTACTGCTTGTTGCATCTCTTAAGCCTTAAGAGCTAGCCCCTTGGAGCCTTGGGTAATGCCTGGGATATTAGACCCAGCCTACCAGAGGCCTATTACTATTCTGCTGGAAAACCTCACCGGAAAAGACATGATCATAAAAAAACACCAGGAGTTTGGCAGAGGTTTTTTAATCTTTGTGGAGGACATTGAATGTATCCACTACATCGGGTCAATGATGTATTTGGGTTTTACAATGGATACTTAGTATGTACCTTGCCTGACGTCCATATTTCAGAAGAATTGACCCCAGATGATCTGGAAAAAGTTTATACTTTATTAGATGACTATAGCGACATATTATCCAAATCTGATAATGACTTTGGCCATATGAAGGGCTGGTGCCACTCCATCAATGTGGGTGATGCCCGTACTATTAGGTCCAAAACTTATTTCAAGTTGAAGGTGGAGGAACAGAGAATGAGGACGGAGCTCTAGCAATTATTAGACGCGGGGTTACTAGTTCCTTCACAAAGCCTTTGGTCTTCCCCCTTCTTTCTAATTATAAAGTAAAATTGAGGTCAACGGATAGTCATGTACTACTGCAAGTTAAATAACCTTACAAAAAAGAATAGCTATCCTATTCCTCAAATTGATGATGCCCTAGCACATCTCTCTGGATCTAGCTTCTTCTCTGCAATGTACTTGGCTAGTTGCTATTGACAAATGGAACTTTCTCCTCAGGATCAGGAGAAATGCGCCCTTTTTTAGTGAGGGTCTTTTCCAACCAACACGATTACCTCAAGGGTTATTCAATGCACCTGCATTTTTCTAGCGTACAATGGATCACTCTTTGCAGACCTAAAGTTGACTTGTGACATCATCTATCTTGATGACATCACGGTGTTAAAAACCTTCAACGAACATCTTGATCACTTAGGTGGAAGTATTTCAAAGGTTATGTAAGTCTAATATTATGTTGAAAACCTCAAAGTGTACTTTCTTTTATTAACTGAGATAAGTTGACCAGGGGACGAGCAATACTGAAAAAATAGGGGTGAGGGGAAGGCGAAGTGGAATTGAATTAGGCACTCCAGAGTAGACGAGCTACCCCTGTTGCTAGCCGGTACCACCAGGTGTGTGGGGTGTGTTGGGTACTCTACTCTGAGGG
Source organism: Massospora cicadina (assembly GCA_022478985.1). Lineage (NCBI taxonomy): Eukaryota > Fungi > Entomophthoromycota > Entomophthoromycetes > Entomophthorales > Entomophthoraceae > Massospora > Massospora cicadina. The sequence goes on along the minus strand of JAKSZP010015908.1, from coordinate 36,431 downwards.
GTTTCCCTTGTTATGTAGCAGGTGTGTAGGAAGGGGTCCATGAGTAGGAACCATACTAGGAACCATGACTCTATGAGCGTTTTCTACCTCGACGTTCATGTATCCATAACTTCAGGCTTGGAAGTGTTCCAGTAGGTGGACGTGGAATCTATTAATTGTCCCACGAATGGTTGGTATGGTACCCCTGAACGCATCCAAAGCAATGGTGTGGATTGTCCACATTGCAATGGATACTATTAGGGAGTAGAGGGTAGGTGGTAGTGGGGACTTGATCTGGGACGTGAGGAGGCTCCTTGAGATGAAAAGTTTCTGGTTATTTTGGATTCTAAAAAGGCGCGCAACTTCCCGCCATATGGCTCTTGATAGGGGACATGCTTCAAGGCGGTGGTGTAGGGTGCCTTCCTTTCCACACACTGCAAACTCTGCATGGAGAGAGTTGGTGCGATCTGCGGTCCTGTATGTTCTTCTAAGGCATTGCCAGGTGTTAGCTCTTACCCTTGGCTGGAGGAGCGGATGGTGTGTCAGCCTCCATATTGCCTTCTGCTGTGTGAGGTCGTATGGGATGTCTTGAGCGTCCTGGTAGTCTATTCTTGCTATGACCAGGGTCCCATCGTGAGTGTCCCTCTGGTAGTTGTCCTCTGGGTTCTTTAGCATAAATTGTGCTCTGGGTCTGCCCCTCCCCTGACCAGTTCATGTGAAAGTGATGGTCACCCCATGTTTCAGATGGTGCGGAGGAGTTTTTTGAAATGTGGGGGAGTTCCATGAGGTCCCACTGCAGTGGGGTGGTTTGTGAGGTATGTGAGCAGGCTTGATGGGTTGTGTGGGTTGGATAATTTTAGCGCCTGTGCAAAGTTGGCCCTCGCCGCCCTGGACCAGTGTTGTTGCGGGAGGTCTGGGGCAAGGACTTCCTTTATCCAGGTCCCCAGTATTCGGTTGGCGTGGACCTCAAAGTTCATTAGGCCCGTGCCTCCACTGGAGCGTGGGCCAAAGAGTGTTTCCGCCCTTACAGGTGGCTGAGTCCCAGGCCACAGTCAGCCCTGAATGAGTGCACGAATTGAGGATATGAAGGCTGGTGAGAAGGATAAGCATTTGCAGGGAACAACAGCATCGGGAGGATGAGTGAGTTGGTAACTGTTACTCGCCCTGTTAGTCCTGGGAATCTTCCCTTTAGGGAGGCAACTCAGTTTGTCATCCACTGTAGTAGGTTGTATTCCATTGTTTCGTTGGTGTACCCTCCTTTATCCAGACATACCCCAAGGTGGCGGACAATGTTGGTTGAAGGAGGTGATGAAAAGGGGAGGATGAGTAAATTTGTTCCTTCTCAGGGGGGTGTGGGGTTTGGGTGTTGTAGTCCAGTTGTTGGTGTACTTGAATAGAAGAATTACTTCCGTTTTCCTTTTGTTGATCAATACGTTGCTCACAATGGAATACTCCTCCATGGTGCGTTCCAGTTGGCGGGCATCATCATTATTAGCTATACCTGTTATGCAGTCATCCGCAAAGGCTAGTATCTTGACTGGTGGCTGGCCTTGTGCGGTTATGCCCATGAGTCGTGAGTCAGAAACGCGAAGGAGTGGATCAAAGCTGAAATTGTACAGCAGTGAGATGAGGGGGTCCCTTTGTTTGATCCCTCTGCGTGGTGTGATCTTGTTGGTTAGAAAGCCAGGGCTGCATACAGCCATGGATGCTGATTCTGTGATGAGCATCGCCCAGTTTATGAATCTGGGTGGTAGATTGAAGGCGCTCAGGCATTCCTTCAGGTATGGCCAGCTAACACGGTCGTATGCCTTCTCCTGGTCTAGGAATACCAGGGCTCCAGATGCTTTGGATTGGCATATGTTGGCAACTGAGTATATATCAGTCTAGATTGAGCGACCTGGTATAATTCAAATTATCTGGGTTACAGGATATTGGAGGCTATTGTGCCTAACCTGGATGCTAGAATTTTTGTAAGTAGTTTTGTGTCTGTGTTAGAGAGTGCAATTGAGCGCCATTTGGCCAGGTCCGATTTGTCACCCTTTGTGTACAGGGTTATGACATAGGAGACATGGACGCCAGGTAGGAGATGTGTCTCCAGTAGGCTTTGGTTCATGGATGCTAGAAGGAGGGGGCGATTTGCTTGAAGTATTTCTTATAAAATTCATAGGGTATCCCATCTGGTCCTGTGATTTATCTTTAAGGTGCACCGCGGACTGTGTCCCAGAGTTCCTCCTTTGTTATTACATTTAGGAGGTTGTAGTCTGGCGGTGTGCTTTGTATTCCTGTGGGTTGTGTATATTTAATTTTTGGGGTCTGTTGGGGTGTCACGATATAGTTCAGTGTAATAACGGTGTAATTCCGCCTTGACATCCATTGGGTCAGTTGCCTTAGTGCCGTCAACTTTGCAGACCTGTGTGCACATGGGCTGGTTGCCGCAGGAGTGAAATTGGCAAAAGAAGTACATCAAGCAGGTTTTGCCTTCTTTTATAAACTTATCTTTTCTCAATAACTTGATTCTGTGCTGGTATTTGAATATGAGAGCGTTTAGGCGGGCTGATATTTCCGCCCATTTGATACCCCAATTGGGGCTGTAGCTGGACTTTGGGACATTGAGCTTGAAATGGTCCAGCTCTGCAAAGATGCACCTAATTGTGGCTGTGTCGGCAGTGTACTTGTGTGAGGCAATGTGGCGAGTTTTATATATTAATTTGGATTTGAAATTTGCCCAGGTTTTGATGGGATCTGATATGAGTGGGGATGTAAATTCTGGGTTCTTGGCCTCATATTTGACCCAGCCGGATATTTTAAGCAAACTTATGTTTTTGGGTGTAGCTTCCTCCAAGCCAACGCCTGTATGGAAATTAAGGTTGGTGAGAGCTGCACTGAGATGAGTTGTTGGTCAGAAAAATTGATTTTTTTGTTGTGAATTTGGAAATGTTCTAGCGGTGTATTTATGGTGTGAGGATGAAGTTGATGCGGCTCATTAATGTGAGCGCTCCCCCACATATGTTGGGGTAGGTCATGTTTGGAAGGAGTGGTGACCTGAGGGGAAGGTGTCATGTAGGCCTAGGGATGCTTTCATTGCATGGAACTCAATGTGTACCGATGGGTATCCCCTTGTATTAGGCCATCAGTCCATGTTGGAGTTATCCCAACAGTTGAAGTCGCCCATTAAAATGGTATCAGGTGAGAGGGTGAGTGTTAGGATGGTTTTGAGGAATTGTAAATCTTGGCTGTGGTGCACGGTGCATAGATGCTTGCTATCAAAATTGTTTCCTCTTGGTTTATGACTGTTGCAACCAGGATTCAGCCGTGCATATATAAGGAGGAGTTTAAAATTTTAGTTTTTGTTATTTCTGACAACCACCAAACAGTGTGTCGTCCAAACCAATAGGGATGGTGAGACCCTGGCAGACCAGTATCCTTCTTCCCCCTGTGGACAGTGGGTTCCTTGGACGGCAAAGATATCTACAAGGGGATTTCACAGGTAGTCCAGTGTTTTGGCTTGGGACATGTAAGCCCTAGCTCCCGCGATGTTTAGCATCCTTATTGTTATTTAGGTGCCTGCGGCGCCTCAGGAGCAGTTGGGAGGGCCGCCTGGCCCACACCCAACGCCCTTGTTACTGGTCCTGTTTCGTCTCATAGGAACAGCATATTCTGTGGCATCGTCTAATTCCATACCTTGCATCAATTTCTTGCAGAAATTGCGGATTTTAAAAATCGCGGCATATTCTTCCACTTGTGACCCTTGGTTAATTTGGTGCAGTGCGCTGATTTGTTTCTGCGGTTTTGGGGTGCAATTTTTGAGAATTGGGTCCCGCTTTTTTGCCCATATTGGAACTGAATTTTCTGCTGATTTTGCATGATTTATGTCATTTGGTAATTCATTTACATTGTTGAGAAGTTTTCCTTTTGGGCGTACTGCTCTGATTGGGTGACTCGGATAATTTCCTCTATGTCCTCCTCAGCTTGGGCAGTCCGTTCTGATTGGTTGGCTTAGCCAATTTCCTCAATGTCTTCCTGAATTTTTCTGGGGTCAATGGTGGAGGCTGCAAGTTCTGCCACCTTGGTTGCTTCCCGCTTGTGGGCCTTTTGCAGCATTTTTCGTGCTTTGGGTGTTACTGGGTCTATGATGAGGTAGTGCCCATCCTCTCCCCATTGGATGCGTGGTTGGCATCTACCATTTTTCTGAATTCTGCGTCGTTTTCATCCATGGCATCATTGCAGAATTCTGGGTCCATGATGCCCTCCTTCACTGGGCATGCATGCTCCTTGTGTCCTAGTGTGGTGTAGTGGTTGCATATTGGCGGTGCATGTTTCAGTGTGACATGGATTGGTTCTGACACCTTCCCATCTAGGAGTTAAAATTTTTTATGCGAGGGATTCTTATGAGATCCTTGGCCACCTTGGGGATTGGGTGGATTATGGTGATTTCCTTTCCTGTTTAGGTTCAGCATTAATTGAAATTTTTGTAATTCTAATTTTTTAATATCTCTGTAGTGCTTGAGTCTGACTCGAAGCTCCTCCTCAATTTGCTTATGGGGAGGTTGATGGGAAGCAAGTCAAAGGAGATGAACAAAGTGCTTGCTTTGTTCCATCTGGTGTGCATGGTGCACAAAAATTTTTTGCCCTCGGGGAGGGCAGCTTTGATGCATACTTTTGCAGCGGCATCTGCATCTTCTTCAGTCTCAAAACCTAAATTGACCCAGCTACGTGGGACCATTTCCATTTTCATGTAAACTGCATAGGGAAAGAGGGAGGCCTGAGCCTCGCACACTTTTTTCCCACAAAGTTGGTGACTTAACCCCAGGTAGAGTCAGATCCCATGCTCTACCTTTGAAAAGGGGTTGGTTGTACTGGATTTCCATGTTTGGTTGTGCTTCATGATAAAATCCACAAACTTGGAAAGTGGTTCAGTTTGTGGCTCCTTGGTGGCATTTGTTCCCGGTCCCCTTCCAGGACGCTTCTTGTCCTTTGGCGCACACTTTTGCCCATTACCTGTTATGGCTTTCTCCCAGTTCAATTGAGATTTGTTGTGAACGCCCATTTTTCCTGTGTGATTATCAAAGATTGATGTTTGAATCAAATTGTTTTAACTAATGTTATTGTTAAGGGAAAGAAAACACCTCAAAGTGTACCTTCTTCCAAAGGAAATGGGTTTCCTTGGCCACTTCATTTCCCAAGATAAAATTTAACCCATACAGGACAAGTACGAAACCATCAAAATCGCCTCCCCCTAAAAATCTACAGGATATTCAGATATTTCTAGGGATGATGAGGTACTATCATCAGTTCATCCCTAAGTTCACCCAACTCAGCGAGACCCTTGTCCACCTATTAACCAAGAATACTCTTTTTCAGTAGGGTGCTGAACAAAAGGTCGCTTTTGAGACTTTGAAGCAGCTACAACAACGTCTTATTCTGAGGCACCCTAATTATAATAAACTGTTTATCTTGTTTATGGATGCCTCAGACTATGCTGTTGGGGCCATATTATCCCAAAAGGATGAAAACGGTGCTTTTCATCCAGTATTCTATTTTAGTAAAATGCTTTCAAAAGTGAAACATAACTAAAGTGTAACAGAGAAGGAGCACCTTGCCGCTTTATTAGCTGTAAAACACTACCACCAAATCCTATTTGGGACCACCTTCACTGTAATTACAGACCACACTTTGTTGAAGTGGTTATAGTATATGAAGGATAACACAGGTCAGCTAGCTCTCTAGGCTATAAAGCTCCAGCGTTACGACATGAAGATTGAACACTGTGTTGGGACCTATCACATAAATGTTGATGGGTTGACTCAGCTGCCAGTCCTTTACTTGGTTAATAGTAAGGCAGAGAGGTTGCATGACCTCTTAATGACCCCAAATGAATGGGAGGATGAGGATGAACCTGTACAGAAAAAGATATACTGGCACTCCTATAACACCAAAGTGGAGAACGGGAAGTTAAAATAAGCAGGTGGGGCCAAAATGGCTGCCTTACCTTTGGCCCTCGGAACATATACCTACAATCCTAGAAGCTCACTCCAATCTAGGTCATGGAGGGGCAAAGAAAACTTATGAGTGGATTAAGGATCAGTTTTATTGTGACGAAATTATGGAATCTATTGTTGACGTCTTGGAAGCCTGCCTCACGTGTAAGAAGCAATCTGGTTTTAAGACTAGATACCAGTATTAACCAACTGCCTTTCAACAGCCGTTAAAAACCATCAGTTTGGATGTAGTAGATCCCCTTCCTCAGACTACTAGTGGAAACAGATTTATCCTAGTAGCTATTGACCACTTCACTAAATGGTGGAAGCCGTGGCTTTTCCTGCCCAAACGGCCAAGGCCACAGCCACCTTTTTGAATTAAAACATTTTAACTTATCAAGACTGTCCCCAAGTTATACTCTGTGATAATGGTAAGAACTTCACCTCTAGAGTATTCAATATCTTGGCCACATCCATGGGAGCCCATCAACTTTTCTCAACTCCATATAATCCATCCACAAATGGGACTTTGTAAAGAGCAAATGGAACCTTGGTTTCCATTCTACGAAAAATGGCCTCCTCTGATCCACTTCACTGGGATCAATCTCGACCCAGTGCTCTTATGGCATACTGGAATAGCTATCATCAGATTTTAAAATATCTCCATTCTGTGTCTTGTAGGGGCGGGAACCAGGAATATCTGCCCTCTTAGCTAAAGTAGTATTTTATTTTAGAGTTGAGGAACCTAAGAAAATCATGAGAATATTGGCTCAGCTCATCATTTAACTCCAATTTGAAGCTATGACCAATTTGGCGAAAATGGTAGAAAAAGAAGGGCAGGATGCCAATGAGCTCCAAACCCCCTACCTACATTCCAAGTTTCCAGCATGATATTATACTACCATAACCACATTACTCCTAGAAGCGGTAAGCTTGGATCAATTTGGGATGGTCCTTTGACCATTACCTACAAAAGAGGTAATGAATACTCCATAAAATCCTTGGCTACTGGGATTACTATCATCCTGGGTGCATGGCTGATTCCTACAGCCCTATTCTCCCCCCAACATTCTTGAAGGGGTGATTTAAGACATTTACCCTCCTAGCTGAAAATAAGAATGTTTTGGGTCAAAATCCGCTGAAAAGGGGAAATGTCGGCCATTTGCAATTTTGCAATACAAATACTAAGGATTTAATTGAGACTAATGATTATATCGGCCAAAAGACCCTGGCTCATTCTCAGTGGAATCCTGCAAATTGTGGTAACATGAATTTGGATACTTCATGGGCAATAAAAACAATATTGAGTATTCAGATTGCTCTAACCATGCGGAGGACTTTGGGGTCCATCAGATGGTAACCCCCCAGCTGATTTTAGGTTCATATAAGCACTGAAATTGATACAATCCACTTTTTATGTGTGGCGGGGTCCCCTAAGGTGCAATATTTTTTGCTAATGAGGATTGGCTAAATAATTAAGTCATTACCCCACGGTTACATCTTGCCCTAAAAAATGATTTCCCATCCATTATTTAACCTAAGTGAAGTGAGTTTTCTGAGATTTGATAGGCTGAATGCTCATATTTCCAGATTTGGACTGCAACAAGATGTTCAAAACATATTAATAAATACCTTTGACCCTTAATACAGTTTAAATACTAATTAGTCAGACATCAAAAGGGTTCAGTTTTTTTCCTACGCTTCTAATAAAATCCTCAAACCCAGTTTTTATTATTCTTTTATTTTAATTTAGATAGTAATTGAAAAATCCAGCGTCGTGAAGCACCAGTAAGCGAAAACTTAGCTGGATTCCTACAGAGATAGCCAGAATTTTGACTACTTGGGAGTTGAAGCTCTTATCATTATCACAGAGTGAAACTTGAGGACAGCCATTTTGTAAAAAATTGTTTTGATGTAGAAATGTGGCTGTGGCCTTGGCCATTTGGGCGGGGAGAGCCACAGCTTCAACCCACATATTGGAGTGGTCAATGGCTATGAGGATAAATCTGTTTCCACCAGTAGTCTGAGGGAGGGGACCAACTACATACTGACTGATGGTGTGGATTGGCTGTTGAGTGGCAGTTGTTTAATACTGGTATCTAGTCTTGAAACCAAATTGCTTCTTACACGTGAGGCAGGCTTCCAAGACGTCAACAATAGATTCCATAATTTTGTCCCAATAAAACCGATCCTTAATCCACTAATAAGTTTTCTTTTCCCATCCATGTCCTAGATAGGAGTTAACTTCTAGGATTGCAGGTATATGTTCCGAGGGCCAAAGGTAAGGCAGCCATTTTGGCCCCACCTGCTTATTCAACTTCCCGTTCTCCACTTTGGTGTTATAGGAGTGCCAGTATACCTTCTTCTGTACGGGTTCATCCTCATCCTCCCATCCATTTGGGGTCATTAAGAGGTCATGCAACCTCTCTGCCTTACTATTAACCAAGTAAAGGACTGGCAGCTGAGTCAACCCATCAACATTTATGTGATAGGTCCCAACACAGTGTTCAATCTTCATGTCGTAACGCTGGAGCTTTATAGCCCAGAGAGCTAGCTGACCTGTGTTATCCTTCATATACTATAACCACTTCAACAAAGTGTGGTCTGTAATTACAGTGAAGGTGGTCCCAAATAGGAAATGGTGGTAGTGTTTTAAAGCTAATAAAGCGGCAAGGTGCTCCTTCTCCGTTACACTTTAGTTATGTTTCACTTTTGAAAGCATTTTACTAAAATAGAATACTGGATGATCAGCACCATCTTCATCCTTTTGGGATAATATGGCCCCAACAGCATAGTCTGAGGCATCCATAAAGAAGATAAACAGTTTATTATAATCAGGGTGCCTCAGAATAATCCGTTGTTGTAGTATCTGATTCAACGTTTCAAAAGCGACCTTCTGTTCAGCACCCCACTGAAAATGAGTATTCTTGGTTAATATGCGGACAAGGGGCTTGCTAAGTTGGGTGAACTTAGGGATGAACTGATGGTAATACCCCATCATTCTTAGAAATAACTGATTGTCCCGTAGATTTTTAGGGGTGGCATTTTTTGAGATGGCTTCAACATTGTCCTGTATGGGTTGAATTCCTTCTTGGGAAATGAAGTGGCCAAGGAAATCCATTTCCTTTGGAAGAAGGTACACTTTGAGGTTTTCAATTTAATATTAGACTTATATAGCCGTTGAAACACCTCCCTTCAAGTGATCAAAATGTTCGTTGAAGGTTTTTGTGAACACCATGATTTCATCAAGATAGATGATGAAACAAGTTTACTTCAGATCCTGCAAAATATGAATTATCACATACTGGAATGAGCAGGTGCGTTGCATAACACTTGAGGTAATCGTGTGTGTTAGAAGAGACCTTCACTTCAATTAAAGGTGCATTTCTCCTGATCCATTAAGAGAAAGGTCTATTTGTCAATAGCCACTAGCCAAGTCCATTGCAGAGAAGAAGTTAGCTTCAGAGAGTTTTGTTAGGGAGTCATCAATGCGGGGGGTAGGATAGCTATCTTTTTTGAGGTTAATTAACTTGTGGTAGTCCATGAATATCCAATGACATCCATTTTTCTTTTTTATTAGCAAATGGGGGCTGACCAATGGCTATGTAATTAAATTAATAGCCTCGCATCTAAATATCTGCTGGAGCGCCGTCATCATTTGCTGTTCCTTCACCTTTGACTTTGATAAGTTTTGGACCTAATAGGGTGGGCATCACCCAAATTGATGGAGTAGCTCCTGCCCTTCTGTTAGAATTTTTGCCCATATTCCCAGCCAACTATATTACTAAGGATTGTATGGGGATAATTCCATAATGCAAAGTAAATTTGATATTGGTTGACCCTGATTTCAGGGTAATAATGTTTGGGTGATTTTAGGTTATTCGCTTGGGTTGGATCCATTGAGGATCAATCTGGATGAATGCTTAAGATCTCATTGTGCATAGTTGCCAACAAAATAGGGGCATCTCATAGTTAATTAAATATCAGGTGTACCAATTGTGATCAGTCAGGTTTCATCACTGACCAATTTAGAATATAAGAATCAAGCTGCAAGCCAAGTGATGCTGCCTGCAATTAGTGAATTTATTAATTGGTTTGCAAACTGCATTAACGGGTAACAAGTCCCATTACCTAAGCAGTTCGCTTGCCAAATATGGTTGATTTGCTTGGATTGAGAATAAAGGATAGGGACACGTTTTCCAACTCTTTTCATTTTAGGTCTTGAGGATGTCCAATGATGGAATCATAGCCAGGATGAGTAAGACCATTGGTGCTGAGACAAGGATGGGTAATTCAAAGGGAATGGCTGCCTTTTCTTTGAGAAGGTGCCAACTGAGGGTTGGGCGCTAGGTTCCCACTGTAAATTCTCAAAATAATTCACTAATAAAAAACATTGAGTAATTAAGTAATTAAGTAATTATCAGAGTATTATCTTAGTATTCTTTTATCAGAATCCATTTAAAGTTCTATTCTTTCTCAAGGAAATTATTGCTGTGTTCTAATTGAGAGACTCTTTAGGATGAATAGTAAGGATCTGAGCGGGGATCCAGAGAAGGAGCTGAATCAAATTGGGGATTGCTACTGACTGTGCGTCACAGAGAAATCATAAACAGGGATCTGATCGTAGATCAAGTTAGGCGGTACCAGGGAAAGAATCCCTATTCAGGACATCATAAGTATTTTGAAAGGAAATACTGACCAAGAATTGGACAAATTTCTAGTACTTTAATTCAACTACGGATAATAGTTGCTATACTATTATCAAAAATTATATCAACTACTATCATACAATGCAGAGAATTGCACAACAACCTGAACCTGTTCAGTTAATATATCTATAAATGTTATTAATTGAGAATAATCAGAAAACCTATAAATTTTAACAATTGGTGCTCAGTACAGGTTGTAATTGAATAAAAGATATTAGAACGTGATGTCATATAAAGATGAGATAGGAAAACTATGGACAAAGTTGGCAACTGTTAATCAGAACGCCCTAAACTCAGCAGATCATCGAGAATTTGCAGCCTTGGGGAGAGACTCCTAAGGTGGAGAAAGGGGTTGATTTTGCCATGAGTTTTGGAAATTGAGATACTCAGAAAAGTAACATCATTAAAAATTAATAAGTAGATTTAGTTCAAGAAGTCTTTTAATTCTGAAGATGAGCATAAACCGGATTGCGTTCATTTTAGAGCATTCAGTCCAGATATTGAGCGGCTGATTAAACAGGTCAAGGAGTTGAAGACTCACAAATGTGATTGTGAGCCATATGCGGTGACCAACGCTGAAGAAAGAACTCCCTGTAAACTAACTGGAAAGATAATTACCCCAAGAAAGATGCCGCCTGCTTTTACCACTATTTCAGAGATGACGCCTGAAATTACTCCCCAAGTGAGCTGAGCAGACAAACCAAGAGAAGTGGCTAAGAAACCTAGGAGGAATTCAAAGTAGCAACAAAATTGCCAACTTTCCATTGGGGTAACGCCCCAGAGTTTTTCTAATTGTTTGCTATGACAATGCATGGATATGGCAATTAAAAAAGGCATTAATAGTGATGAATAGCCTAGATACCTATTTTCAAAATTTAGTGTTTCCCCATCTAGAGGGGGACAGATGGGTGTACGCAGAGACCAAAGCAGCTGTTAGATTTTTATAATTGACTCAAAAATAAATCCTTTGAGAAAACCATCAATGTTGATAGATTGCTCCCATTGATGGATCCTTTGATTCTTCCCAATTTACCTGCATAATCTGATAAATCAGATTCACCTCATAACTGCTTTAATTGCATCTAAAGTAACATAATTATTGTAGCTAATAATAGCTATGATATAATCATGTTATGACTGATTATGGGTCAACTTGGGTGCAAAGTGGTCTCATAGCATTAACTAAATTGCAACTCTTAATCTAGTGCACTAATCTTAATGCACTAAGGCGCATTTTTTGGGGTCTAATTAATGAAATCAATTTATTAAGCACTTAAACATAGACGTCCTGATTAAGGGCGTACTTAGTGCTATGAAAGGCCTGCCAAAATCCTGATTAGGGGTGCAGCATATCTGCTGTTTATATTTATTACTATCCCCATTTATTGTTATTTGTCGAGTTATGTTAAAGCTCTAATCAGGAAGATTTTGGTGTGAGTTTGCAACCAAAATCGTCCCAATTATGAGAGTAAAATTGCCTTTAATTGGGCTGAAATGATTGTTATTTTTTTGATTTATGGGCCAAATTGACTTTGGGGATATTTCATGATTATTGCCATGATCAGCAGAGGATTGACATTATATGAATGAACTCATCTAATAGATCAGTTTGGCCAGTAGATGCCCAAGAGGTATATAATACTGGTGCCTTGCCAATTAACAAAACATCATCATTCATCTTTTAAATATTGATCATTAATAACTACTGTACCTTTGTTTATTAATTATTGTTGTCCATCTGACATCTATCTGATATTTGTATCTACTGCCTTTAAGTCTATATTAGATAGCTGTGTTTGTTTATACTTCCTGAAGAGAAGTACTCAGTTTACCTGCCAGAGAGCAGTCCCAATTATAAAGGAATAATTTTCTTTTTCGTACAAAGACATAAGGTCTCATAATTGTTGTTGCCAGTAGACTTAAGAATGGTGAGCGTAACAGAGTCACTTGGCTATTATCAAGGATGATTGGAAAATCTACTTTCCGATTACAAGCAGGATTTTCATTAGAAAAGCGAGTATAGATCCTCAATTCCCTTGTTGAGTCATTTTAGCTTGCACCATCAGCTAAAACTTAGCATTTTTGTGCTCACTCAAATTTACAATTACCTAATATGAACATGGATGATCAGCCTCCAGAATTTGCCTAAAAGTACAGCTAGACAAGATGGAAACAAGTGATGTTCAGTAAATAAAATACTTTACATCAAATCATTCCAACAATGAGGAGAACAAATACTCATTAGAACTAATATCAACTGTAACAGGTTTAACATTACCCTCTAATCCGGCCAAGTTTACCCAGGCTAATATCAAGGAAATGTTGGAAACCTTGTTTCGAGGTTACCAGGTTGGTTCTTCAGCAATTGACCCTATCTTTGGTCTGATTTACTATATGAAGGATCAAGCCCTGAAGAACGAGATTTTTCAAAAATGAAGAAGCCACCATGGCTGCTTTGTCCCAAAGACTCTAAGGGAATCAGGCCAACACATACAAATATTTGGTCAATTTTATACAACCATCTATCAAGCATGCTCAACGCATTTTTGCACGCCAAAATCTTGAGCTTTCCCACCTCCACCGTGTCCAATATGAGGAACAGTCAGCCTAAGATTACTTGTTAGGGAATCTGGATACTTGCTTTGCAGAAGTGCGCAAAGCAATTGTTTTGAACACTTGAGCTGCAGCAGAAGCTCATGGTCATATTGATGAGTTGGTAGCTCAGCTTAATGAAGGCGTTCCAAAAATAGCAACACATGTGAAATAATTCTGGATTCTTAAGTCAGTGGAAACAGGATATTACTAACCACTGCATCAGACTTAGACGCAGTACCATTGCGTAGCATCCAATATGGAAAAATCTTCTACAACAAGGTCATGATTCAAGGAAAACCCTCTGAGAATTGGAATAAAAATATGTTAGATTGGAAGACTATATCCAGACTGAATTTGCAGCTACTCAAAGGGAAATTGAGGCTTTAGCCCAGTTACCTCTCATTATAGTAGAACAACCAATAAATCAGATATTAAGGCCGAATTAGACAATGTATGGTCACCTTTTTCCGAACTCTGTACTTCTAATACCATTTTATTTGATGAGAAAGTTAATAAGGTGAGCCAACTATCACTCGCTAACATTAAGTTGAAAAGAATGACAGAAGGAATGAAAGCACTTTTGGCCTGACAAGCATCAGCTGAAGCAGATTTGTCTTAAGTTAACAAGGGGATGTAGAATCTTAAGATTAATAGCTGCAAGTGTGCGACTAATCTTGGGGGAGGGGAGGATGAAAGTGCGGCCCCAAAGGCACGCCAAGTTGTGCCTAAGAAGCCTCGTCAGTCCCAATTGTGGAAAACAGAATAAAGTGATTCTTGAAGATTATCATGAGGCAGATGAATACTATATAATGAATGTATTAAATACACGAAATATTCCACGTGTACTGACCTCTATGCCCACTTCAAGCCGCTCACAACATCCTATTCTGCCCAAGGGTTCTCCAAGTTGGTCAAACTTGAAAAGAGAAACTGCCTCTTCTGTTAGGGACTCGAGAAGAGATGATTTCAAACCACTTAATTTGCCAAGATCTGATAAAGAAGGCAATATATACTACTTCTTAAAGCTTTTATATGAAAGCCATGAGAGGAGCGTCCAATCATGCAAAAGCAACAGCCTTTTTCAATTGTTTGGATTTGCACAGCGTAGACCTCGTAATGCCCTATTTAGGGGAAGATTGGCCTTACAATGAGGTCAGACAGGCTGTCATTAAGGAATTTGGTGGGCCTGAAAAGTTGTCAACCCGAAAGATGGAGCTCTTGAATATTGAATTCAGACCCTTTGATTCCATAAAAGATTTTGCCAACTGATATCATGAAGCCCAAATTCTCCTTGGATCAAATATTATGACCAAAATCAATGCAAAAATTGACATGGAACATGCCATGCAGCCCTATCATGATTTGGAATGAGTAATGATTCCTTACTTTAATTGTGATATGGAAACAAAGAGACTTGTGGACTATTTACGCCGCTGTGAAAGAAGTTTTGAGGCGCCAAAATGGCCAAACAATCAGCACTGGGTGCGTCCTCAACAGAAAAATAGTAGTACAAGTCACAATCAAGAGAGAAATGGGAATTCTAAGGACCAGAGATCCAACCGTCCCAAATCTAATGCCATCACTTAGCATTGTTGCAGTAGAAAATGGCACTTTGCCAAAAAGTGTTATAACTGAATGGATTTAAAATAAGGAGTTAATGTGGCATATAAAGTTGAAAAGGACTCATAATCAGGAAAAGGGCAGGTGTAGTAGAGGCGGAATGCTCTACTACCACCCTCATATCAAAAACATTCATCCTGATCCTGGCAAACGTTTTGTGTCTGATTCAATTAACAAAGATTCCTTACATTGTATTATGGCCAACAATGTACATATGGTCACAAACTGATCCTGAAAAGGCCAAAAATCAGGTGAAGCTTCAGAAGAAGCCCAAATAGAGGTGGCTAAACCATATGCAAAGAAAATTATGGACCACAGCCTTGATCCTCATACTACTCGCTCTTGTGATATGCTCTCTTTAAAAGATGTACAGGTTGCAATCCTCATGCAGACTCTGGCGGAAAACTTCCCTGAAATATGCTCTTGCCTCAAATCACACTTGGAGTCGGGAAACTCTGAATCTATTCACCTAATAAACACTTCTGAACCATACTCTGAGTGTAACTATGCTGATATACTGTCAATAAGGTCCATGTTTGGGCTATTATTGATAGTGGTGCTCTTTAAATATCGTCAGCACTATGTTGGTGAAGAAGTTGGGAATAGCTCATGATGTTGTCCATGATCAAGAATATGGAACTGTGGGAACACATACCACCAGAGCTCTTGGGGCATATAGTGCCTTACCTATAAGATTTGGGTCTACAGTAGTATCCACTCCAGCTATAGTCTTGCCTAATAAGGACTATGAGGTCCTTATTGGCACCAATTTTATGAGAAGATATGGAGTGGTCACTAGTCATAAGGATGCCACCTTAACCATCCTCAACCAAACCATCCCGATTCACTATACAAAAAACGCAAAATTTTAGACTAAAAAACCCTAATATGTTTATTAATTTGGCCTATCAAGATGGAATAATCTATATTGAATACCATAAATCGAAGCGCCATGTCAAGGCACTGCCAATGCAAATCCATGAGTCTAAGGATATACCCCTCCGAGCAAACAGGGAGCTAATTCTGGACTCTGGAATGCAGGCAGTAGTTCTTACTGGGCTAACAATTCAAATTTCAGAAGGGCTCTATGGCGAAGTTTATCAACCTTGATCCTGAACCTGACTTGAACCTAATGTGGCGCCTTGGATAATTATTCCCAGACATCAATGAATTAGTGTCCTCTGCGCAAACATGCAAAATTAGCCAATTACTATCAAAAGGCACCAGGTGGTTTCCTATCTCCATTTGATTTCTATCATGGAGATTGAATCTTTCCTCAATTTTGGAACCCTGGATGAGCCAGGGCTTACAAATGATGAGTTGGATTATGTGCATAATGTCATACCTGTGGTCAATTTAGGGGAACTAAATTGATTAGGAGAAAAAAACAAGTCCAAGGATTATGAGAGAAATACCTTGAGATATTCTTCAAGGATGATTTTTACTTGGGATGTTCAAGAGGAGTAACCCATATGAGAGATACTGGGGACCATTTACCTATTTGATTAAGGCTAATTAGACGTTCAAAAACTTCTGAAGAGGTTGTGTCAAAGGAAATGAGGAATTTCTAGACCGCGGTATGTTGATACCATCCAAGAGTCCATGGGCTGCCCCAATTCTGATTGTAAAAAAGAAAGATGGGAGCAACAGGGTTTTTATTGAATACAGGAAGCCTAAAAACATTACAAAAAAGGATTCCTATTCTCCAGGTATTGACAATGCACTAGACAGGGTTGGGGGTGTAAACTTCTTATAAGTGATGGATTTAATTAGCGGGTATTGGAAAATGACCTGCCCAAAGCTGAGTAAGAAAAGTGCGCTATTATTACCCAAGAAGATTTAAACCAACGAGGATGCCACAAGGACTCTTTAATGCATAGCAACCTTCCAAAGAGCGATGGACAATATGCTGGGTAATCTCAATTTGTCATGCGTACTAGTATACCTAGACGATATAAACATATTTAGCCGCATCTTTGATGAACATCTGGAACACTTGGAAGAAGTTTTCAAGAGGTTAACAGCTGCAAACTTGAAGATCAAGCCTCAGAAGTATCAATATTTTAAACACCAACTGGAGTACCTTGGATTTTTAATTGATAAAGAAGGTCTTCAGCAATAACTGGTCAAAATGGAAGCAATATCTAAAATGAAGAGGCCCAAATACAAGTGGGACATTCAAGCATTCTTAGGAATGATCAGGTACTATTGCTGATTTATTGCCAACTTTGCTCAAATCTGAGAACCCTTATTTTATCTACCTAAGGATAAAGTCCCTTTTGAGTGGAATTTGCCCTGCCAGGAGGCATTCAACCAGCTTTGTTCAGCCCTATTAGTCGCACCATTGTTGCGCTATCCTGGCTTTGAATGAAGGTTTATTGTCCAGACAGATGCATCCTTAATGGCAATTAAAACCGTTTTGTCCCAAGTTGGAGAAGACGGCGAAGAGCACCCAATAGATTATGCAAGTTGGACCCTAAATGCCCATAAAAGAGATTATACTGTGACATAAAGGGAATGTTTGCCAGTTATATATGCCTATAAACAATTCTGAGTATATCTTCATGGAGTGCATTTTACCGTGGATACTGATCATGCATCCCTAAGCTGTGCTTAATAACTTGAAGGAGCCAGAAGGATGTTTGTCTCTCTGGGCACTTAAGCTGCAGGCTTATGACTATACCATCAAGCATCGGGCTGATGCTAAAAATCAGAATGCTGATTGTTTGTCTCATCCGCCCATTGTGGTAACCCTCTGCCAGCCTGCGGATGCCTTAGTTCAGAAGATGGTTAGTGGAGTTTTTGGCGATGAGCCTGAACCAGTGCAGAAAATTCTCTTAAAATTAAGTAAGGACACCTACACTGAAAAAGGAATCTTATTCAAGGTGATTGGTGTGAAGAAATATATATTTCCATGTCCCTTGGCCTAAGCAGATTTGATTTTGGCTGCTCATAAGGCCACCAGCCATGGAGGCTTCAAAAAAACAAAAGAGCAGCTCAAGCAAAATTACTATTTGGAATCAATGCATTTCAACATCCATCTAACTTTGAACTGTTGCCAATAGTGCCAAGGGGAAAAATCCTTTTGAAAAGCTACTTTGTAACAGCTTGTTTGGCCCAAATTTGCTTGGCACACTATATCCATAGATGTGGTTTACCTCTCACGATTATCAATGCAAAAGCCAAATACATTATTGTGGCAATTGATCACTTGACAAAATGGGTCAGAACCAGGGCTATTCGGGACTTAAGAGCTTCAACAACTGATAAATTCATCTTGAAGCAAGTTATTCATCAGCACTAATGTCCTCTTTTCATATTAACGGATAATGACACAAATTTCACCGCAGTTATTCTCCAGAAGCTCAATAAATTAATGGGGGTACGTGGTGTTCTGTCAACTCCATACTACCCAGAAACAAATGGTGCAGTGGAACGAGTTAACAGAACACTTGTCAATATCCTAAGAAAAGTGACTTCTCAGAAGCCCTCCAAATGGAGTACATTCCTTAGTTTGGCCATTTTTGGCTACAACATCTCTTGATATTTGGCCACAAATATGTCTCCTTTCCAACTTCTATATGGGAAGGCTTCAGCATTACCACCATTGTTGTATTCCTTGTGACAAGAGCCCCAAGAATTGAGTTATTCTCAGTATGTCAAGCAGCTTGCAGAAACCTTAATTAAACTGAAAGCCCAGGCTTTCAATAGTAACTTTGAACTTTGTAAGGCCCAACATGAAAAAGATAAAATAAAAAGATGTGATCTTCCCAAATTAGCTGTGGGGGATGATGTATTATTTTGTAATGCCTATGGTTTGGGCTGAACTCACAAGTTAAATCGCATTTGGGTTGTCCCATTCGACATTATAGAGAAAACTTTGAACTTCTCCTACACTATTAAGGGAAAATTTGAGGCATGTCTATAATTAAATCCATGCTATGTTTTTAAGAAACTTTAGGAAAAGGGTTGATTAGAAAAAAAGAAATTAAACATAAATATACACAATTATAAGAAATACTATATATGAGAAAAAAATAACAATAATATAAAAATTATATAATAATAGTAAGAGAAAAAATATATATCTATGTATCTATATTATAGTTAAAAAAATAATATTTTATATTACAAGTAATAATTTGGTAAATTTTAATGAATAAAATTTTTTTTATTCCTCTGCTTCAAGGAGGGAAGATGAATCAGGATCTGATTCTTCAACATTGTGCACCAATTTGGCTCAATCTAGTTGCTGAGCAACAAGGAAAGGGGCTGTAGTGGCATAAAGCCAGATGCACCGCGTAATTGTTGTAGATGACTCACAGTGAACAATTGGAAGGGGAGGCACAAAACCATTGATAGTTATCCAATTGAGCCTGCAATTGGATGGAAAACAAGCGCCCAGGAGAAGACAGCCAACTAAGAAATCAGTCCAGTACTGATATATCTCTGGGGTCAACAGTCAGACATGATAAACTTGGGTTTTCCACCACTTGATAAAAGGGGGAACATGCAAAAGCCAACCTAAGGGCATCTGGTCAAGAAAAAAATGCATAAGGTGGCCGAGTAAGGCCATCCTAAGAAGATAGTCATCAGCACTATTTTGGTGCAAGGCTTCAAAGGCCACCCAAACAGCCAAGTGGAAACAAATATCCTGGATATCATGGGTATTTAAACCCATAGAGGAAGCAAAATTGGGCCGATTTCCTAGCAGCATGGACCAGGAACTAAGGCCTCCTCCACAAAGCTGTCAATCTGAACAAAATCTTGAGGTTGAATAGTAGGATCCTCAGCAAGCAAAAGTTGAATGGGGTTATATAGCTGATCATATTTGGCCCTCATTTCATTATGTTGTTGACCCAATGAGAGTAGTTAGACAAACGCAACACCACATTGCAAGTTCAAGCCATTGGGAAATGGCTGAGTGCAAATGTAAAATCTGCCATAAGTTCGCCATCTCTATATTATTAGTTGAAGTGAAAGGTTGGCCCTCTGGGATCGAAAGAACACCCAAAGTTGTCTACCAAGACAATTGTTGATGCACGAGACCAAATTTCATACCCTATTAATCCTTGAGTAGGTTCAACAACTGGGACAACCTCTTCTTTAACGATGGTCTCAGGACAAGTTGCCATCATGACTGTTGGTGCAGGAAAAGTTGCCCCAACTCTGCTGCTTGCAGAGAGCCTACAAACATATGCATACACATAGTTCTGTTTAACTAATTAAATTGACACCATTGCTTAGGTTCAAGGGAAGTGACGAAATTGCAATAGGCAGAGGAAGAACTGTTCTCAGACAACGAAGAATAATTTGGGAAAACTCAGGGTTTATATTACAGTGAAGTGAAGGAAATGTCAGATTTTGATAGTTGACTCAAAAATAAACCCTTTGAGAAAACCACCAATGCTGATAGATTACTCTTATTGATAGATCCTTTGATCTTTCCTGATTTATCTACATAATCCATTAAATTAGAAATACCTTATAACCACTTTTATTGCATCTAAAGTAACCCAAAATATTGTAGCTAATAATAGCTATGATATAATTACGTTATGGCCAATTATGAGTCCACTTAGGTGCAAAGTGGTCTCATAGCATTAACTAAATTGCAACTCTTAATTTAGTGCACTAATCTTAATGCATTTAAGCATTTTTTGGGGTCTAATTAATGAAATCAATTTATTAAGCACTTAAACATAGACGTCCTGATTAAGGGCGTACTTAGTGCTATGAAAGGCCTGCCAAAATCCTGATTAGGGGTGCATCATATCTGCTGTTTATATTTATTACTATCCCCATTTATTGTTATTTGTCGAGTTATGTTAAAGCTCTAATTAGGAAGATTTTGGTGTGAGTTTGCAACCAAAATCGTCCCAATTATGAGAGTAAAATTGCCTTTAATTGGGCTGAAATGATTGTTATTTTTTTGATTTATGGGCCAAATTGACTTTGGGGATATTTCATGATTATTGCCATGATCAGCAGAGGATTGACATTATATGAATGAACTCATCTAATAGATCAGTTTGGCCAGTAGATGCCCAAGAGGTATATAATACTGATGCCTTGCCAATTAACAAAACATCATCATTCATCTTTTAAATACTGATCATTAATAACTACTGTACCTTATTTTATTAATTATTTTTTCCATATGTCATATATTTGATATTTTTATCTGCTGCCTTTAAGTCTATATTAGATAGTTGTGTGTTTATACTTTCTGAAGAGAATTACTCAGTTTATGTGCCAAAGAATTAGTCCTGATTATAAAGGAATCATTTCCTAATTTTATACTAAAACAGAAGTTCTTGTAATTGTTGTTGCAAGTAGACTTAAGAACGGTGAGCATACCAGAGTTGCTTGGCTATTATTGAGGATTATAGGAAAATCTACTTCCCAATTACAAGCAGGAGTTTCATTAAAATAGTGAGTATAGATCCTCAATTCCCTTGTTAAGTCATTTAGCTTGCATCATTAGCTGAAAACTTAACATTGCCAATTATGAAGAAATTTAGAAGCCTGATGTGCATGTCAAAATACAAACAAGAGTTTATGGGCATTTAATTCCATAAAGATGAATCCTTAGTAATCTTTGCGATTGTTTCTACCAGGAATCGTAAATCCTGGTTGGAGTGAAAGTGCTGGATGATTTCGATGCCCAGATTGCACTGCAAACAGCCCTTTGGCCCTAATGCAATTTGCATTGGATGATGTCTTCTATGTTTGTGGTGAAAATTACCATATTTCAGATGGTAGACAATTTGAAAATGTTGGGAGCTACTTTTGATGCCCCAAATAGAAGTTTCAAATCAAACCCAGTATGAAATTCAAATTCCACAAAGGGGATTGAGTTCGCTAAGGAGATGATTCATTGAACTGTGCTGGGGAATAAGCACAAAGACTTTAAGTGGATTAATAAGAAGAAGATAGTTTGTTACCAGTGCAGAGAAAAGGGAAGTTTCGCTCTAAATTGCAAGAAACCCAAGGATCAGATCAAAGTGATCCAAAAGAAAGAGTCTGTAACCACAAAGGAGTCTTGAAAAGGGCCTGCAGCCTAGATGAAGAACAGTCTAGAGATGCGGAGAAGCCTGTTTATCCCAATATTATGCTTGATGAAATTGACATCAGTGATTTTTTTGTGGATGAAGATGTACATGATCAGCTGTATCAAGTAATTAATTTGAAAGTGAAGATAGTAACAAGATCCAGGGCAAAGGGGACCAACCCCAAGATAATCAAAGAAGTTGCTCAGCCATATGCCCAACAACTAGTGGACAAGATTCAAGCTGCAGATAATTTGAATAATTGACTGAAGTTTGATTTTATGAGGCGAACCTGACATTCCCCCTCAGCACAATCAAGTAATCATTCCCTAATTTATCAGCGCAAATCATGCACACCCTCATATCAGCTAATAATGCCACTATACACTAAGTAAGTACTATCTTAGAATACTCTGAGTGTACATATATAGATATACTAGTGAATCAAGTATGGGTGAGGGCGATTGATGACAGTGGAGCACCTATTAATATTGTCTCGACCAAATGGGTGAAGAGGATGAAGATATCGCCTGACTTGGAACACAAGAAGGAGTATAGGACAGCTGGGCAAATACAACCATCTCATGTGGAGCGTATAGAGCTCTACCACTTTGATTCAGATCCTTGGTGGTATCTGCGTCAGCAATACTTTTGGCCAACTAAAATTATGACATTCTGATTAGAATGGAATCTTTATGAAAGTACAGAGTTAAATGTAACTTTGAGGATAATACGTTGAAAATATTGGGTCAGACGTTACCATTGGTCTATCAAAAGGATGGGGAAGCTCCACTGAGTAGGATAACTAACATCATCAACTTGATATACAATGACGGCATTGTCCCAATTTGATACTAACTAGTTGGCCAGAAATGACAAGAGATGCCAACAGAGATCCTAGAAAATTGGGGAATTCAAGAGGATCAAGAATGTGAAAACTATACCTCTGGGATCACAAATAATAATCAACACAGGGTTGACATTAGAGATACCAAAGCTGCTGTATGGGGAGGTCAGAAGCCCCTGGAAGAAGTCTAGAGTAGAGCCTTGGGTGGCTCCTGGAATAATAATTCCAGGCCATGGAGATGTTAAAGTTCTCCTGGCATATTTAAGCAAAAGTTGATGAAGATTGAGAAGAATCATATTGTCACATTTGTTAACTCAATCCTGATGGCCAAACTGAGGTTTTTCCACGATTTTTGGACCCTCAATGAGATGGGATTACCAGCTGTGGTACCAAAGAGTATCAATCTATTGGTTGATTGAGAGCAACTCACTGATCTGATGGAAGGACAGAAAGAGGAGGAGCCCAAATTGTTCAAAAAATATTGAGGAAATATTTGCCCAGGACGACCACAATTTGGGATGTGTGAGAGATGTGATCTATAAGGTTGATACTGGGGAAAATTTTCCAATCAGGAAGAGACTGATTTAACAGTCAAAGGCAGCCAAAGTGGTAGTGGAGGAAGAAATCAGTAAACTAGTGAAGCATGGACTTCTAGTTCTGTCATCAAGTCCCTGGGAAAGTCCAATTCTTATTGTGAAGAAGAAGGATGGCTCTAATTGAGTGTGATCTCTTATTGGAAGCTGAACAAAATTTCGAAGAATGATTTGTACCTATTACCTATAATTGACAATTAGATAGATCAATTGGGAGAAGCAAAGTATTTCTTTACGATGGATCCAATATCAGAATATTGGAAAAATGATTTTCCAAGAGAAGACCAAGAAAAATGTACAATTATCACTGTGCAGGGGCTATATCAACCAATGAGGATGCCTTAGGCCTGTGCAATGCACCTGCGACGTTCCAAGGGGCCATGGACGCTATACTAAATAACTTGAAGTTGTCATGCATTCTGGTGTATTTGGACAATATCAATGTGTTCAGTAGGCCGTTTACTGACCATTTGCACCACTTGGAGGAAGTTTATCAAGAGACTATCCGTAGCCAACATGAAGTTAAGCCAAGTAAGTGTCACTTTTTCAAGAAAGAGTTGTAATATCTGGGATTTTTAATCAACACTAGTGGACTGCAGCCGCAAGCCCAGAGATCAAAGCCATAGATTTAATGGCTGTGCCAAAGAGTGTCTTAAAATATCCAAGTATTTTTTAGAATGGTCAGATAATATAGAATATTTATTAAGTATTTTGCCAGAATCACTGAGCCCTTATTCCATTTGTTGAAGGATCCAAAGAAAGGATTCATTTGGAATGAAGAAGCACAGAAATCCTTCAGTGAGTTATGCCAGTATTTGATAGATTCTTCAATTTTGAAATATTTGAATTTTAACTGAGAACCTTCCATAAAAATTGATGATTTGTTGATGGCGATTATTGCTAAATTGAGCCAAGTAGATGAACTTGGGGACAAACACAGTGGCATATGTGAGCTAGACTATCAGCCGCTGAGAGGAACTACACCATAACTGAGTGTGAATGTCTTTCAGTCATCTACACCTGTAAACAGTTTTGGGTGTACATCCATGGAATGCACTTCAAAGTGGTGACGAACCACTCCTCGTTGTGTTGACTTCACAATTTATGAGAACCAGAAGGACAACTGGCCCAATGGGTATTGAGGTTACAGGCTTATGATTATGAGATTTTCCACTGAGTGGGGGCTTCTCACCAGAATGTGGATGGCTTATTGCGGTTACCAATGGTCCAGATGTATACCAGCAGGTGGGATGAGCTATTCCATATAACAGTCAACACAGAAATTGGGAACAAGCCCTAAGAAATCCAAGGTGCGCTTTAAAAAGTGATGGAAAACACCAAGACCATGGATGGAAAAGTATTAAAGACAATTAATGGGAAGCGGTTACTATTCAAAAGCTGACGGAAAGAGCAGCTATATTGTTAAAGCCACTCATAAGGTTTTGGGCATGGAGGCCTGAGAAAAAGAACCAACCATATTTGCCAGTACTACTGGGAGTCAAACAACTATGATGTTGAAGACTATCTGGCTTGCTGTGTGGAGTTCCAGTTGCACAAGCCACATAATAATACAACTGGATACCAAATGGTCCACCCTGGATTTGCTTGGCATATGGCGTCCATCAACATTATGGGACCACAGACAATGAGCACAGGTGGAGTCAAGTATATAATAGTTGCAATTAATCATCTTACGAGATGGGTCAAATAAAGGCCCTGGCGAAAGTAGATGCTAACTTTACTGCAAAGTTCATCCTAGATCAAGTAGAATACTGACATGGATGCCCGCAGGTCCTGCTGAGCGACAATGGGACAAATTTCATGTCTCAAGAGATACTGCAATTAAATGAATAATAGGGATCTGAGGATTCATGCCTGTATTCTACTGGCCAGAGACAAACAGACTGGTGGAACGAGTTATTGGAACGCTGACTGCGACGCTGAGGAAGCTTGTTGCAGGAAGAACTTCTGCATGGGGAATTTACCAGAGTTCAGTGATGTTTGCCTACAATATCAGTCATCATACAGCGATAGGAAAAACGCTATTTGAGTTACTACTGAGATTAAGGCCACGTTGCTGCTGATTTTATATTTGGTGGTGGAACCAACATAGGGGTGAGTGCTGAGCAGTACCTGAACTAATTGAAAAATATCCTGTTTGAAATGCAATTGCAAGCATTTGATACTACTTTAAAGAAAAGGATATGAGAAAAAATTACAGACAATAAGAACTGACGGGCCTTATCAGAATATCAAATAGGTAAAAAAGTTGTCTATTGCAATATGCATGATTTTTGGAGAAGAAACAAATAGGATGCTTTGTGGTTGGGTCAATTCAAGTTTATCTCTAAGATGGTGACAGATGTATACTCCATCAAGAACCTCTTGGATGGAAGTATAGTAAATTGAGTCCATGTTAAGTATTTAAATCAATGGATCAATAATAAAACAAAAAAAGAGTTTCCAAAGGACCACTGAACTATTAAGTTGGTTATGTCCTAATGATTTGGTTAAGTCCAAAAAAGGACCGCTGAACCAGAATAGATGGTTAAGTCTTAAAGAGTAAGACCTCTGAACAATAGAAAAATGGTAGGTCTAAGTATACCTAGGTCCAGTTTGGGGCAATAAGATAAAAAGATGGACCTCTGAACTGAAAAAAGGTCAAGTCACATGGAAAAAGGAAGAAGAATAAATAAAAGATTGATAAAAATATCGGGAAAAAAGAGATATTATAAAAAACGTATAAAAAACAAATATTTTTTATAATTATTTTTTATTGGTTAACCTTGATTCAGGAAAGTTATGCCTATGTCGCCTCTTGGGGGAGGGAGGATGGATTGCACTAGTAGTAAATAACTCATCAAAATCTATGTGAGATCAGATGCTAGCGAGGGCTAGAACTACTCAAAACCAAGTTTGTTGCGCGGATGCAGATCCCTGCAAGAAAGTGACTATGGGAATGGAAATTGAAATGTCAGAAGAAGCCTAATGTGATACCCCAGAGTGTGGAGGGAAGCAACAGTATAAAAAGAACAGTTGGCGAATAATCCTGATTAATACCAATATGGCACTGGAGCCAAAAGATTGGTCTTAAGCACTTGCTGATGAGCTTCATCAAGAACACTGGACATATGGACTGGCAATGAGCATGGGATACTAGGTGGGGGTTGCTGAATCATGCCCCCTATCAAAGCCATCAGTGGATGATACTGATGGGATGTTCCAGAAATGAGATAGTCATGCAAGGAGAGAATGGCATCCTGCAAGTGACAACTAAAAGCCTCTCAGAAGCTGAAGCAGAAAGAGCAATGGAAGCTGGGAGAGGCTGGAAGCTTTGTGGCCCTCTTTGAATAACTTGGCTGACAAAGTGAAGAGCATAGGCTGCGGTATCCTGATCTAGGATGTTTACAAGATTGGAATAATTCAGAGCCATGGACAAAGCCTTGGTGACTTGGGCCCTTAATTCTTCATAGGGGAGTTCAAAATGCACTTTTGCTACTGGTTAGTTTGGTGGCCAAGACAGTTGGCTTGTAATATCGACCAAGTCAGAAGAGGAACTCCAGAAGCAAGTCCAATCTGGTGAGGAATGAACAATTGAGAGCAAAAGTCATTGCTTCAGGAGTTTTGAAAATGATGTTAGGAGTATCTGCGAAAGGAGCCAAATCCAGGAGAGTTTTAAAATCTAACCTCAGGAATCAATGATAAAGGAAGGATTGGTTGTAAGTAGTTCAAGACAATAACTAACCTGGTTTCAGCAGGAATGGTTACCATTTCTGGTAATTCCATGGAAGGACTGGCTACTGACACTTGACTAGGAGTATGAGTCCTAGAAGGACCACAGAAAAAGTTCCTGTGTGCACACTGGCTCATCCGTTGGAAGAGCCAAAGGTCTTAATCATAAAAACTATTGAGCAGAAGTTGGTAATGAGACTCAGAATTTGACATAGAAGATGGATGAGAGGGAGGATGTTGGAGTTATATGATAGTTGAAATTAAACACTCTGAAATCTTTTAAGTTCCAACTTTGGAGAAATTAATATCAAACCAATGGGACAAGCTCTAGAGAAGAATTAAGAACAATATGAGCTAAGAGGTTATTAAGAGAAAATAACAAGGGCGAACATAAAAGAGCAATCTTAATTGGGCCACAAAATGAACATAGATGGCAAGAATCTTCTGTCAAGGATGAGGGAAAAAATCAGGAAATTGAGGACACCAGACAAAGAATCCTGAATATGACAGTGGGTCATATGCCCTGACGTGAAAACTGGTCCTGGAATTAGTATCTTCATGAGTAAATTGATCATATCATAATGACAGAAGGTCATTGGGACTGCACTCTGAGTAGGCATAGCAAAGAGGAAGAGGAAGCGAGCTTAATGCCAAAGGTCATCCTGAGCAGCATTGAGTACTGATTGATTATAATCCACTTGAACAAATGAAGTTTTGACCAAGTGTCTGAAGCGATGTTCTCCTGCCCTGATCCTTTTCTCGCTGGAATTTAGGCGAGAGAGGGGATGTGTTTGAATTTTTGCCCATATTCCCAGCCAACTAGATTACTAGGGATTTCTAGGAAATAATTCCCTAATGTGAAGTGAATTGGATATTGTTTGACCTTGCTTTCAGGGTAATAATGTTTGGGTAATTTTAGGTTATTTGTCTAGGTCAGATCTGTTGGGGTCAATCTGGATAAATGCTTTAAGACTCATCATGAAGAGTTGCCAACGAAATAGGGGCATCTGATAGTTTATTAACTATCAGGTGTACCGATTGAGATTGGTCAGCTTTTATCACCCACTGATTGGGAATTTAAGGATTAAGTTGTGTGGCTAGTGATGCTGCCTGCAACTAGTGAATTGATTAATTGGTTTGCAAACTGCATTAACGGGTAACAAGTCCCATTACCTAAGCAGTTCGCTTGCCAAATATGGTTGATTTGCTTGGATTGAGAATAAAGGATAGGGACACGTTTTCCAACTCTTTTCATTTTAGGTCTTGAGGATGTCCAATGATGGAATCCTAGCCAGGATGAGTAAGACCATTGGTGCTGAGACAAGGATGGGTAATTCAAAGGGAATGGCTGCCTTTTCTTTGAGAAGGTGCCAACTGAGGGTTGGGCGCTAGGTTCCCACTGTAAATTCTCTAAATAATTCACTAATAAAAAACATTGAGTAATTAAGTAATTAAGTAATTATCAGAGTATTCTTAGTATACTTTTATCAGAACCCAATAAAGTTCTATTCTTTCCAAGGAAATTATTGCTGTGTTCTAATTGAGAGACTCTTTAGGATAGATATTGAGGATCTGATCGGGGATCCAGAGAAGACGCTGAATCAAATTGGGGATTGCTACTGACTGTGCGTCACAGAGAAATCATAAACAGTGATCTGATCGTAGACCAAGTTAGGCGGTACCAGGGAAAGAATCCCTATTCAGGACATCATAAGTATTTTGAAAGGAAATACTGACCAAGAATTGGACAAATTTCTAGTACTTCAATTCAAATAGATAAAAGTTGCGATACTATTATCAAAAATTATATTAACTACTATCATACAACGCATAGAATTGAACAACAATTTGAACCTGTGCTTTTAATATATTTATAGGGGTTATTAGTTGAAGAATAATCAGAAACCCTATAATTTTTAACAGCTTCATATGGCCATAGTCAGTATCTGACTTTGAGAATATGTCACTAAAATCATCTAAGAGAGTATGAACTTTTACTATCTCATCTGAGGTCAGCTCATCCAAGATATGGACTTTGAGTAAGGTACATACTAGGTTATTTTTGGAAAGCCCAAATCCGTCATAGAGCCAATGAAGTGAATTTGTTCAATGTCCTCCACAGGGAAAATAAGCCTCTGCAAATCTCCTTGTGTTTTCTTATAACTGACCTTGCCGGTAAGGTTTCCCAGCAGAAAGGTAATAGGCCTCTGGTAGGCTGAATCTAGTATCCCATGAAATACCTGAGGCTCCAAGGGGCTAACGCCTTAAGACTTATAATATGCAACAAGCTGTGGTGTGGGATTTGGAATGTGATATTTTTGTCCACCACTCGTTGCTCACCAGGCTTAATTAAGACTTCATTGGCATCATAGAAAGGTATGTCGTCTTTAGCATCCACTGATTCTGGCAATTTCTTTGTGTTGAGGCCAGAGGTGGAATAATGCAAAGTCTTAGCTGAAAGGGGGTATTTGACCAGGCAAGAGTATTCATGCTTGCTAGGTTCTTTATTTGATAAGATTAAAGGTACTTCATAGTTGAGTAACGAGAGGAAACATTGCTTCATGTTGATAATTCCCTCGTACTAATCATAAACTGGGTACCAATGAGTATATCATATGCGTTGTTGTCCAAGGCCATGGCAGGGGCTGATAAGATAAGCTTCCAAGTTGAATGGGAAGGGAAGAATATGCCTCAATGGTATGAGTGTTGTTTAGCCCGAGGTTCCAAATTCTTGAGTGTAATCCAAGTCAGGCGCTAGCTTTATCTTCTTGTTAAGCTTAGTTGAGATCACGTTGACTGGGGAACCAGTGTCCAGGATGGCCATTACTCAGACTTTTTGCATGATCACTTCAACATTAGTGAGTGTTCCTCTAAAGTTAGGCGACAAAGCTAAAACCTCATTAAGCTGGAATGTGGAGGTTAATTTTGGGCAGTCTAGGGGTATTTATCCAAGATGGATTTCATAGTATGGACCCACTGAAGAGATCAAATCAAGCCAGTTAAGAATTGATTGCCATCGCTGGCAGTGTCATTAACCTTGGGACACCCTAGAACTTGGCTGAGGTATGTTTCCTCAGGTATAATGGCCTTGTCAACTCTTCCAGCGTTCAAGTGATCAGGATCCTTTGCTTCCAGGGGGCTCCCAATATATAGTAACCAACGTCATCGTAACCCCCTTCAGATTCATCCCCAATGGTATTCTCAACCACTGGTAAGGATGAAATTGAGGTAGGGGAGACAACCACTTGAGGTGGGGTAGTTATCCTCTGACCATACTCTCTCCAGCAATCCCTTTATTGTCACAGGGGTTACCCTTGGAGCGCACAACTACCAACTTAGCTGTAGGGGAAAACACAATAGAGGTCTATAATTTACAGGAGGGAGCGATATCTGTTTTATGTTGCACTGAGGAAGCAGTTTTTACTGGGAGGATAGGCACAGGTAGGCTCACCCCTAACTGTTCTGCATGTGAAAGCTCCTCAACGGTTAGAACTGAAGGTTTTACTTCAGCCTCATTTGGTGTTGTACATGAATAGAAATTGGCAACGTCTAAAAGATCCTCTTTTATGTCGCGGATGGTTTTAAAGTGGCATTTTACTTAAATAATATGTCTGGCGAGAGAGGGGTGAGAAGCTAAACAAGTTAGAACAGCTGCGATAGCATCATCCAGGGTTAGCATTTTAGACGTTGACAACCTTTGCGCAGCAAGGTAAAATCGCTCAGCAAAGTCGGCGTTTAGTTCGCCCTTATACATGCTAAGGCGCATAAATGCCTGTTTATCCCTTTTTAGACTCTGCTCAGAATCAAATTCAGCCAAAAGAGCCTCCTTCACCTCTACCCAGGTGTGCAGAGTAGCCATATAAGGCACTATCATCTCTTGTGCCAAGCGACTTAAGTAAGGTAGGATGTGTTGAACTTTTTGCTTATCAGTAGCACCATGCATGGCAGCTTCATAAACATACAAAAAGTAAGCAAAGCTCCCTTCATCAGGGGTGTAGTTGTCTTTAAAAAGAGGTTTTAATGGGCGCTGCTCAAGCTTTTTGAGATGGGATTATGCGCTTGCTAGTTTTTTTCCAGGGCAATTATTATAGGTTCAGTTTGAAAAGGGAAGAGTGGGAGGATTACTCCCTTTTAAGGCCTCCATTTTTGAGATTTTTTGTTTTTGTATACAAAGTTAGCCCCTGTAGTGAGCACCACTTTTTAGTATTCCAGCCAGATGTTTGCTTGCTGATGCTTCGCCGCTAGAAAACCATAACCAAGTTGTTAGATAAAGTTAAAAGCACTAATAAATAAAAAAGCTAGTTTTTGCAAGTATATTAATGAGAGTTCAGGTAAATTGAAAAAACGAACCATCTCAATATCCAACTGGTCAGTATATAAACTGTATTAAGGGTTGAAGGGAATTCAAGGATAAGTTCAGAACGGCTTGTTACAGTCTGAATAAGAAAATATGTGAATTCAGCCTATGAAATCTTGGAAACCTCGCTTCACTTTAGCAGAACAATGGATAGGGAGTTAATTTTAGGTAGTATGTACCCGTGGGGTAATGATTTAATAAATTTCAGCCAATCCCCTTTGGCTAAAATTATTTCACCTTAGGGGACCTCCGCCACGCCTATAAAAGGTGTGGTCTCTGCTTAGGTGTTTGAAGGGAATTGGACGTTGCAGGGGAAGAAACTGCCAATGGACTCCCCATATTCCCTCATGTGATTGGGCAATATAACTCCGTGACTTCATTCTAATTTCCCATTTAATATTCATAACAGTGTTACCCCAATTTGCAGGGTTCCACCAAGAATCGACCAGGGTCTTTTGGCCAATAAAATCGTTATTATTAAACTTTCTCAAGTGATTATTGAAAACTCATAAATGTCCAACATTTCCCTTTTTTGGACTATTTTGCCCCAAAACATTCTTGTCCTGAAGCTGGGAGGACAAATGCCTAACAGGGCACCCAAAGCCATATGCATGTCAAATGATTGAAGAAAATTCTTCAGACAAATTTGAACTATCTGCAGATGCGCTTTCCCTGAGAGGAGTAGACGTCGCCTTCCCAGTGGATTTATTGTAAAAGGGAACCCTAAAGTCGGTGAGGGTATTAGGAGCTTCCCTGGTAAAAGATTTTTTGAATTTCCACATAGTAAACAGTCAACATTCATCCTACTCAGAGTGTATCTTCTGTGACATTGTTGCAGCAAAAACCTGAGATCATGCTATTATAGATACGGAAGCTCCAGTTAACATAGATTTCACTAAGCTGGTGGTGAAGCTAGCCTTAAAACCTGATGTGGAACATTGAATGGTGTATGGGATTTCGAGCAGAAAACATGGTCTCTGAGGGAGCCTATAGTGCGCTTCCATTGCGGTTTGTTCAATTGTTGTTGCAGCTCCAGCGGTAGTGTTCCCAAACATCAATTATGACCTGTTGATTGGAACCACTTTTATGCAACACTATGGGGCTGTTGTTGATATAATGGGGGAGACCTTTGAGATTTTGGAGCAACGAATCCAAATTTATTTCATCTCCAGCAGAGTTCTAAAAGAATTGGTTCACATGGGTAGATCAACCTTGCCTATAGTGACAGGGTGGTTCCAGTTTGCTACCATCTACTTAAGAGCAAGACATGGGCCCTCCCCCATCAAATATAAGATTATCAAGGGTTACCTTTCAGAGCTGATGGGTCTATATCCGTCCCTCCAGACACCAAGTAATATTACACACCGAATTGGGGGTATAAATGCCTGATGGGATTTATGGGGAGGTCATTAGGCCCTATCAGCAGTCGCAGCTTGAGCCCCATGTGGCTCCAGGTATTAAAATCCTGGGACATGGGGAAATAAAGGTTTTGGTAGCAAATCTACAGTATGGACTTATGCATTTCTTTGGAACCATAATGTGGCGTATTTACATTTGACCCAAGTTAAGGAGGTCCTCCAGGTTCATGATTTCAGGTTGCTGGATGAATTTGGTCTGTCCATCGAACTGCAGCTTGGCATAATGGCAGTCATACCACATGAAAATTTAATGGGTTTATTTGAAGACCAGAAAGATCATGCGGAAGCTTTGGTAAAAAATATAAGGAGATCTTTGCTGTTGACAATTATGATTTAGGGTGCGCATGAGGGTTGGTCCATCAATTGGACACTGGGGACCATCCTCCCATCAGATCTCAGCCAATCTGCCAATTGTGGGCAGCTGAAGACATTATCAACAAGGCAATTGCAAAGCCGTTGGAGCAAGGGATGCTTGAACTATTGAATAGTCCATGTGCTTCACCTGTTGTAATTGTAAAAAAGGATAGCACCAACCACATAGAAATAGACTACTGGAATTTCATTAGTATCATTAAGAAGGACTTATACCCCTTGCCGTGGACTGATGATGCTTTTGATCAGTTAGGGGGAGCTCATTACTTCTCAGCAATGGATTTGATATCTGGCTATTGGAAAATCAAGTTGCTAATGACGGAACAGGAAAAAAGTGCCATTATCACGTCCACGGGACTTTTTCAACTGTCCCATATACCCCAAGGGCTGTGTAATGCCCCAGCTACGTTTCAACGAGAGATGGACACTATCCTTGGAAACCTGAAGCTGTCATATGTACTCGTATACCTTGACAATATCAATGTCTTCTCCTGTACATTTTTAAGCACCTTAACCATTTGAAGGAGGTATTCTGCCGGCTGGCTGAAGCCAACATCAAGAGCAAGCCTCAGAAGTGTCATTTTTTCAAGGATCAGCTGGATTACCTCAGCTTTGTGGTACATGAAACAGGGCTGAACCCTCAACCATCCAAGTTGAAATCTATTTGTAAAATGACTACACCTAACAGTAAGCAGGTTATTGAGGTATCTTTGGGGATGGTCATCTACTATTGCCGCTTCATGCCTAATTTTAGTTGTATTGGATGAATGCTATTTTAGATTTTAAATAAGGATGCTGTGTTCAAATGGACATAAAACTCCATTTACACTCTTTTGATACACTTCAAACGGCGCTAATCAGTGCACCAGTGGTGCATTATCTGAACTTTGATAAAGAGTTCATCGTTCAAATGGATGCTTCCCTTTCCGCTGTAGGGGCGGTCTTATCTCAAAAAGACGATGATGGGGAGGAACAACCCGTAGCATACCGTATTTAGAGCTTGAATAGCCATGAATGCAATTATACCTTGACAAGTGAAAGTACTTAGTGGTGATCTATGCTTATAAGCAATTCAGGGTATATTTGCATGGCGTAAAGCTCAAAGTTGTATTAATCATGCCTTGTTACGCTGTTTGCAGAACCTTAAAGAGCCTTAGGGGCGTCTATTCCGATGGGCCCTTAAACTGAAGGCTTAAAATTTCAAGGTTCTTCACTGACCGGGAGCCAAACACCAGAATGCAGACTGCTTGTCAAGGTTACCAACAATTGCAGTTACAGTGGATCTAAGCGACATTATTTATGATAAAATGCTCAGCAGTAAGTACAATGATGAGCTGCCACAAGCCATAAAGGCGTTGAATGAAATGCGAGCTAATACTTTCCATCAGAATGGTTAGTTGTATAAGGTTTTAAAATTTGACAGTGAACTTCCTGTGACCCTCAGCACGACCTAACATTATCATGAGCACATATAGGGCCATCAGACATGGTGGCATGCACAAGATTATAGAATTGTTGCAGCCTTGGTATTACCGGGAAAGTATGAACTTTAATGTGCTTGGCACTATCTTTTCCTGCCACCAGTGCCAAGTGGAAAAGCCATTCTGTCATAAAACCATGTACCAGATAGTGAGACCACCTTTGCTTTGCATATGATTTCCATTGATGTCGTTGACTCTCTGCCAACGTGAGCTAAACAATCAAAGTACATTCTGGTGGCAATCAATCACATGACCAGGTGGGTTGAAGCAAGGACGATATGAGATTTGGGGGCAGTCACAGTGGCCAAGTTCATAATGGAATACATTATCCTGATGCATGGCTTCCCTCTGTTTCTCCTTACTAATAACAAAACTAACTTCACGTCCCACATCCTTACTAAGCTTAATGAGCTAATGGCCATCTGTGGGTTTCTGACAACTCCATACCACCCCAAGTCTAATGAAATGGTTGAGTGCATCAATGGGACTTTAAGGAACATACTCCATTAATTAGTAGCAGATCAAACCTCAGTATGGAGTTCCCTTCTGTCTACCACCATCTTTGCCTATGCTATTAGTTATCATTTTGCCACATGGAAGAGCCCCTTTCAGTTACTATATAAATGATACCCTGCTCTTCAGTAGCTGTAATATTCCTATGTATAAGATACCAGTGGAATGGATCCCTAATGTAATTTGATGACCCTAGCCAACACATTAATCAAATTGCAAACCAAAGTGTACTCGTTCAGTTTAGCCAAGAAGATTAAGACTCCATCTGCTGATCAGGTACGGCGTAGCAGGTTAGCCCAGTTCAAAGAGGGGGACATGGATCTATTCCACGATCAACATGGTTTTGGGTGGAAGCACAAGTTGGCCAGTATCTGGATTGGGCCATTCAAAGTTATTGAGAAGACAGGTGTGGATGCATATACTATCAAGGACCCCACAAGCGGTCAGATCATCAACTGAGTGCACGTGAACTTCCTTAAGGAGTATATTCAATAGGAGCCTTATCATCTATTCAAGGGTGGGTAACGTTGCAATTCTGATATGATTGGACAATAATACCTAAGTTGATACTGTGGAATAGGTAGAATCCGCCAATCCTGAGTATGAGTTACAATTTACAAGCGCCTTAGGATGGGGTGATATTGGGATAGAACGGATAATTATTGGATCGCTTCCAAATGAGGTTACTTGGAGAAGTTAATATACAACAAATAGTTGGTAAATCGCCTTAACTAAGTGATTGTGAATTTAGTGAATGAGGAATTGCTGGAACTAATGAGATACGGCAGAACCAAATAACTAAACAGAAGAAATAGTATCCTCTGAAGTCGCTGAGATATAAGTGAGATGAGATTATTAAAAGAAGAGGATTATTAGTAATTTAGAGCAAGCGGTACTTCGAGAATCTGCTGTATATATATCAGATTACATAAATAGTGTTATTGGGGCAATTACTCCATATTTTATTAAAAATAGTTTACCTGTTGTTTTGAGGATGCCGATCATCATATTATCAGTCCTATTGCTCAGTGGGCGTAACCATGTGCATAAAACTCTTGGTGTATCTCCAGTATACCGCCAAAGTATAACACAAGTGATGCAAGCATCTAAGACTTCCACTTTATAGTCCAGTTTTTCTTCCCAAAAGTAGCAATCCTTATCCATTAATGAGTTTTCATGACTCCT